>SJYC01017849.1:0-37710 GCA_006408675.1 Madoqua kirkii | reverse complement strand
AATCTTGAATGAGTCATATTGCTTCTGGGTAAATACCTCCAGTTAAGTTTTAAAAACAAGGATATATAAAACTACACCCGACCATGGAAAATGTCACTCATCCTTGAATGGACACTGCTATAAGGTCTCTGAGGCTTGAGACTAGCAAGAGGGGGAGGCCCAGTGCCTCCACCATCCCAGTTCAGCAGAAGGTAGACAGAGAGACCTTGATGCCCCTATTCCCAAAGAATTGGGCCTCTCGTATCTTGAGGAGGAAATGTTAGATAGTCACAGTAGGACAAAGGAGTCCAAAATGGTGGCGGCTGAAGGACGAAGAAAGGAAAAGTCCACAAAAATGGAACAGAAGAAAATCCGAGAACTGGAGTGGGAACCTCAGGTGAAACTAACAGGCCTCCTGGCTAGCCAGTTTACATAGGCAGGCTCAGGGAGAGGAGAAAAAAAAAACAAAAAGAGGAGCCAAAACTGAGCTCTTCTTTTGGGTTGGCCCACCCTCACGCCTCGGAGCATTTATTTTCCTTGCTTGCTAAGTGAAACTGAGCTATAACACTGGTCTGCCAAATAAAACTGAGCTGGTCCACTGTTTCAAATTTTTGCTGTGGTGAGACAGAACTGGGGAAATTGCACACTCCCCCAACAACTCTTGCACAATTTTGTCCTCCTGACGAACATTCAAAGAGTACCACCTCATTTCCTGCTGCCTATACTAACTGCTCTGAAATGTAACCTCTATGGTTTTATAGATCCAAATTCATGTAAATAACTATGGTATCTTACTGTCTTTTCACATAACTCAAGCTTCAATTTTTTGCTATTTTTCTTTGCTATTTTCAGTATGAAAATTGTTCCCTTTCATAAAGAAAGACATAAAAGAGAAACAAAGCCATTTAGCTGCATATGGCATACATTAATATTATTCCTTCTGCCCAAGAAGCTCCATCCTTTTTTAAAAAAATTCTGAACATAATTGAAAACCTATTTTACTTTCTTATTAATTTATGGAGTATTTTGAACAGTTACCAGCTATGTGATACGATTATTACTACAATACTTTTTAAGTTAATTTATTTGAATCAATATAAACATATGCTAATATGTTATTCAAGTAACTTTTTAAGAAATGTGCACATAGCTTATGTAAAATAAAATGTTTTCTACTCTAAGCTCTACCAGTAAACAAGCCTTTTCCAAATGCAGACTTCTGAGGGAAGGTGAAATAAAGCCAGCTATTTGGAAGCCATCAGCTACTTCCTCTCTGGTAAGTGCTGAGGAGTTGAGGGGACCATCAGACAGATTTGCCATCTCTTATGGTAAACAAGGAACAAGTATGTAAACAACAAAGAAAGCTGGATTGGCCCCAGATAGCTAGATGCATATGAAAGAGATTATTTCAGCAAGCCCAGATGCTTGCATCTTCTCATACATTGAAGATTGCTAAATCTCTTTATGTGAGAGGTTTACTTTTTCTTAATTTACAGTAATTTTTTAATATTCAGATTACCTGCTCCTTGTTGCAAACTTGTATATAGCCTGGCTCCTCTCTTGTCTCCTTGGAGGTAGCTCTCTTGGGATCACCTGAAATACTGTCTCTTGGGCTCAACTCCTAACATTCCCACTGAATAAAATCTAACTCTCAACTTTCAGGTTGCACTTTTTTTTTTTTTTTTCAGTCAGCACTTAGTACCAGGAGATATGAAAGTCAGAATGTGGAGATTTTTATTTGTCACAACAGGTTACCTTCCTAATTTTAGGGAAGCTAAGCATCAGATCCTTTCACATATCATAGATATTTATGTGCAGTAAAAATGTATTATACATTCAAAGTATCTGTATAACAGGAGGTTTTTGAATGGTTCTATATATAACTTCAATCACTTAACCACAAAACAGTATTTCCGTAGCAGAAACTTCTTGAAAAGCATTTGTGAAAGCATTAAAGAGAATTATAGTAGCTTCTATGGTGTCTACCCATTAAACTACCTTCCCTTCCCCTCGTTTTTACTAAGAACTTTGCTGTTGTGAAAGATCAGAATAGATCTTTGTTGCTCTAAAGAAATTTTCAGAGATGTTCTTACTTCAAGGACCTGGCCCCTCATTAATTTCCCAGGAGAGTAACTGTTAGGACTGATTTTTTGGCATTTAGTACTTAGTCTTAAGATGTATTCTTATGGGCTTGTATCTTTTCTAGTTAATTATTTATTGAGAGGTTGAGCATGTTCGGGCATGTTCGGGCATGTTGCGACGAAAAGCCCCAGAAAAGTGTTGTGAAAGGTCCCGGTGTTGGCCATCGCCCAAACAGGAACCGGAAGCGGACCAAACTTCCGGGAATCAACCCCATGGCCTGGCTCAATCAAGTCCAATCACCACCACAGCCCGCACTTCCTACCTTATGTGGGAGGACCTGGCTTGAACGCCAGCCCTGACTATAAAACCCCTTTCCCAGCCGCCATTCCTTGCAGACTCCCTTCCCTTCCCCGCTCCCCACCGGGAGTTTGCCTCAGAGCGATCACCCAATAAAGGTTTCCATGGACGGTCCTTAGAGGTGGCTTTTTCTTCCCGAAGCGTTTCTTACATTTATAATTTTCTTGAAATCTAAGGCCATGCCCTGTGTATTTTCGCATCCTACACAATAGTACTGAACCAATATAAAAAGGCACTTTGAACATATTCTTTTGAGAAAGAATCATATATATCCATATGCAGAGAGTGAGAAAGATACATGTTAGATAGCATAAAGATAGGTTAATTTTATTCCAAAACTGTAAG
Source organism: Madoqua kirkii (assembly GCA_006408675.1). Classification (NCBI taxonomy): domain Eukaryota; kingdom Metazoa; phylum Chordata; class Mammalia; order Artiodactyla; family Bovidae; genus Madoqua; species Madoqua kirkii. The sequence goes on along the minus strand of SJYC01017849.1, from coordinate 34,947 downwards.
AGATTGAGTAAACCCAACTCTACTGTCATTTCCCCAAGGGGGGAAAAAAAAACCCACAATGAAATTGAATATTGGGAAACTGATGTTTGAGCTTCAGTTTATAAACTGAAATAAAATTATACATAAGCAATTCACTGCCACCCAGGGGTGAACTTTCACTTCAGATGAAATAATAGGATAGTCAAAAGACTCCAGACGTTAGGGATCTTGGTTCAGGCAGTTTTATGCACGCATGCCTGCTATGTTGCTTTGGTTGTGTCCAGCTCTTTCCTACCCTCTGGACTATAGCCTGCCAGGATCCTTTGTCCATGGAATTATCCAGGCAAGAATACTGGAGTGTGTTGAGATGCCCTAATTTCATTAGAAAAATATGAGAAAAAAGAGAAGCTAATGCTCAGGTCACAGGAATTTTTTGGACCAAATGAGGGTAAATAGCCCAAATCACAAACAAATTGTAAAGAGAAAAGTAAAACCAAAAATATTTATGACTTTTGTGGGATAATTACAAACCTGAATTTTGCCTAGATATTAGTATCAATGAATTGATGTTCTTTTTTGAGGTTTCATAGTGGTGCTATGCTTATGCTTTTTTTTTTAAAGTGTTTTCTCTTTTAGTGGAAACATTCTAAAATAATTACTGATACATTGATTGATTTGTTCGTGTATAATCGCTAAGTAGTGTCCAACTCTTTGGTGACTCCATGGCCAGTAGCCCACTAGCCAGGCTCCTCAGTCCAAAGGATTTCCCAGTCAAGAATACTGGAGTGGGTAGCTGTTTGCTTCTCCAAGGGGTCTTCTCAATCCAGGGGTCAGACCCACATCTCCTGATTTGACAGGAGAATTCTTTACCACTGAGCCACCAAGGAAGCTCAATAAGCTGATATGATGCACCAAAATAATAAGAGAAGGAGATAAGTTGGAGGATATTTAAAGTAATTTGGGCTATAAGTCGATCAACTTTTTAGCCAGGTGATGGTAACATGAAGATTCATTATGCAATTCTGTCTATTTTGGTACACGTTTGAAATTTTCTAGGAGGTGTTTTTTATTTTTTAATCTCACCAAGAGATCACTGAGTGTAGAATTTGACCAGTGAAAACAAAAAGCTTTCTCCATAATGTATTTTGCAGAAATCAGTAGGTTAAGCTGTAAATTATGGAAGAAGAACTTGTAATCCTCTCTTGCCTTATAAAATGAACATTGAGGAAATTAACTCAAACATTCTTAAGCCCAAGGTAAAAAAGAGTTGAACCTGCTTTTCAAAGTGTGCTTATATTAAATGTTAAACTCATGTTGACTTACAAAAAGATTACTAAACAAATATAAAAAGTGAACTGTCAAGACATTATTTAGTAAAACTGCTCTAGAGTGGTATTATTTTCTCTCTTGATGTTTACTAAGTTTCGAATTTTGTAGTGTATTGATTTTCTAACATTTCCAAAAAGAGCTCAGGAGTTATTGCCTTGTTGCTAGGTTTTAGGGAACATTAGAGGTCCTACTTTCACTCTTTTTTTCCTACTCTGACTTGAGTCCTTTAGAAAATTAATTCAGTTTCTTAGCAACCCAGGTGGGTAAAACTTAAATGCACTTTGAGATCTTTTGTAAAGCAAAGGCTAAATGTTTCCTTATAAACTATCTGTTTGTTTAGTCTCATCTGGCTTTGCAGAAAAGATCTTCTGAGACATACTGCCAAAAACAGTAATTAAAACTCGCAATTTTAAATGGTGAGTTAAGTTACTGATTTTCTAATGAATGCTCCTTTTTTGTGTTTATTTTGAATTATTCCAATTTGTCAATTTATCTAGGTGTTTTGAATTTGTGTACTTTATGTTAAAATATATGACATGAACTAATTTATGAGAGAAGCAATCTCTTTATATATAATATTATAAATGGGAAATCATGAGATATGTTAAGAAGGAGAAAGCTGGAAGTGCTGAATTTCTTTATAAATCTACAAATGTAAATAAATTCCTGGTCTAAGGAATTCACTGTGATGTTAATAGCAGACTGTTTTACAATGCTCTTTGCTTATTGGCAGCATTAGGTATCAGGTATATCTCTGTATCACTATCTCTCTGTCTGTGTAGCTTCCTAAATACTTAAGTTTACAAAATTAAACTTATATTTGTGAGCAAAATAAGCTTAAATTTGCATACATTTACTAACCATATAATTTCCAGAATTTGGCATATAGAATTATTCCTCTTATCCTGGAACCATTTAAAGTTTGCATTTTTGTAAGGTTGAAAAATCATTGAATAAAAGAAATTTCACATGATTCAACTTAAAATATTCAAAACCCCACATAGTGTTGGTAAAAATAGGTATATTTGACTCAATGTTACAATCTAATTTGGGTCAGATCTTGGAATTAACTAACTTTAATACAAAGAACAAGGCAAAATGTAACTCTGAGTTCCATTGCTGTATTCATAAGGAAATATGAACCCTGATAGATCTGGGAAAGCTTTTATTGGAGCAGCATTTATCCTTAAGACCAGGTAATTTCTTAGATAGAGAATAACTGGGCTTGTTGAATGCAGATTAAACTATTCTGTTATTTCCAGTGAGACATCTTGGCAAAGTACTGCTTCTGGAATATCAACATTTACCACTAAATCTTTGACTAAATGAGATTACTAGTTTATTTTTTTTTACTTTCTCAACCTCATATCTTATGATCATATTTCTCTATGCTTTAGCTTTTTCCACATAAAGTGAAGAGCATAATGTGATATTGCCATCACAAGCTTCAATCATTCAACTAGATCTCCAGTTGATTTCTTTCTGCCAGGGTATCCTGGGACTACAGTTGAGGGAGGAGGCAGATGGGCCACCCCCACCCCAAGGGTAAAGCAATTGGAGATTCATTCCCTATGGGCTGAAACTCCAAGATGAGAATAACAGGACAATTGAGGGATGAGCCTGGACCCTAGAGATGCATGCACACACGTGGGAGGATCCTGAGATATACAAAATATGGACAGTGCACCAGACAAATCAAAATGACTGGCCAAAGGAAACCTGGAAGAAATGTCCCATAAAAATAATTCAAACTGCCATGAGGGTGTGACTCAGCCCCTCCCTCTCTCCCTGAGTCTGCCCGTGTGTCTTTCCATGCATTTATTGTTCGGCTGATAATTTTTGTCCGTTTCTGTGACTCCATGGACTGCAGCATGCCAGGCTTCCCTGTCCATAACCAACTCCCAGAGCTTACTCAAACTCATGTCCATAGTGCCAGTGATGCCATCCAACCATCTCATCGTCTGTCATCCCCTTTTCCTCCTGCCTTCAATCTTTCCCAGCATCAGGGTCTTTTCCAATGAGTTGGTTCTTCACATCATGTGGCCAAAGTATTGAAGCTTCAACTTCAGCATCATCCAGTTCATCCAGTGAATATTCAGAATTGATTTAAATTATACTCTTTTATTCCTCTTAATAAATACTTTACTTATTTCAGGACTTTCCGTCTCTGTGGGAATTCTTTTGTGCAAACCTGAAGGGCCAGGGTCCTTGTCACTGACCATTGGTCTAGTGGATAGGATCTGGTGCTTTCACTGCTGTGACCCAGCCACAAGATCCTGGGAACCAAAGCCTTGCTCCAAGCCATTGCCGACTGAGGCCACCCGAGATCACAATGATATGTGCTAACACATGATTCGTATATCACAGAAGCTTAATTTTACATGCATATTATTCTTTTGAATAATATGTAACAATAACTTCATAATATAAGGACACAATGAAGTATCATACAAATTAAAGATAATTTATCCCTGGTTTATATATTGCATAGTTACAGTGTTTGGTAGCCAGGAAGCCCCAGACATATACAGAGACAGAAATGAGCAGTAGCGGCAAGAAGATGACAGATGAGCTTGTGTTTACTCTCAGCTACCTAGTCAAAAAGAAGTCTAGACCTCACTGCATTCTCCAGTTAGATCTTAATCTTTTGACTGTCTAGCTCTCTTACTACCATGATACTTGTTTTTCATATCAATTAGACCTATTCTTATTCTTCCAGTTTATAAACCTCCTGGTTAGTTTCTTCTTAGCTGTACATCCTGGTGAAACACTTTGCTGTCTCCCTTACCGACACCCTTAACCTCCATGTCTTTTCATGGCAGCTGATTACAAAACCCTGGCTGTGAATCAATACTCTCATGTGTTTTCTTTGCTCATGCAACCAGATTTCTGAGCCCTGCAGGAGATGGGTATATTTACCATTTTAGTCAAGACTGAGTCTTCGGTGTGCCTCAGAAATTAAAAAATACATTTCAACAGAAATGTGAAGGATCATAGGTGAGGCAAGAGACTTATAAAAGAAGGCATGAACTGGGAGCAAATTAACCACTGACTGTCAAGGGCTTATTTTCATCATCTTTAGTGAGTGGGTGGGTCAGTGTTGAAGTCACATTAGCCAGATTCAGAAGCACCCAACATGAAAACAACATGCAAATTTATTAGTTTATGAGAAAAATAAAACAAACTAACTCATATTTTCTTTCCAGTTCACTGTCTTCTAGTAGACTACTGTGCATATGAAATCAGATGATCATCTAAGATTGATTTGGTTAAAGTTAGATAAGAATAATATATAATTATTGATTATATATTTAAATGGCCCAGGTTATAAAAAGTTATGCATATACATGAGAAGGGAAATAAAAATACCAAGTATTAGCCAGCGTGCCCTCCCTCTGGAAGAATCTTGGAAGGGTATGGCCAACTTTCAAACTCTCACCCTTTCTCTTTTAACTTTCTTTATTTACAAACCCTTTTAATTTCTCTGCAGACATTCCTATTGTTTACTGTATAATAAAGCTATGACAAACCTAGACAATATATTAGAAAGCGAAGACATCACTTTGTCTACCAAGGTCCATATAGTCAAACCTATGGTTTTTTCAGTAATCACATATAGATGTGATAGTTGAACCATAAAAAATGTTGAGCACCCTAGAACTGATGCCTTGGAATTATGGTACTGGAGAAGACTCCTTTAGACTGCAAGGAAATCAAACCAGTTAATTTCCTAGGAAATTAACTCTGAATATTCATTGTAAGGATGATGCTGAAGCTGAAACCCCAATACTTTGACCACCTGATGTGAAGAGCCAACTCATTGGAAAAGACCATGATGCTGAGAAAGATCGAAGACAAAAGAAGAGGGCAAAAGAGGATGAGATGGTTGGATGCCACTACCGTCAATGTGGTGCTGGGACTATTGGGACATGAATCTGAGCAAACTCCAGGAGATAGTGAAGGACAGGGAAGCCTGGCATTCTGCAGTCCATGGGGTCGCAAAGAATCAGAAATGATTTAACAACTGAGTAACAGCATAGTATAGAAACATGAAATTAAGATATTTTAATTTAACATATTTTTAGCATTGCTTAGGAAATGGTAAACCTACATCCTATATCCACGTTTTATTAATTGGTGTAGTACTTTAATGATTAACTTCTTTTGCAGTACTTTTGTAGAGACTGTAAGTGGCTCCCTATTCATCAAACCACCTTTATTTTTATAATATTATTGAGCAACAGAGGATAATATATTTTTGAACACTTGGGGGAATTTCTAATCTTCTCACTCAGATATTAAGTACCACTTTTTTTGGTCTCTATTCATCTTTAAAAAGATGTAGTAAGAATCCTCAACATAAGATCTAGCCTCCTAATAGACTTTCAAGTGTACAATACAATACTCTTAACATAGTACACCATCGTACAGCAGACCTCTAGAACTTATCTGACTGGTATAACTGAAACATTATACCTGTTGAATACCAGTTCCTCATTCTTCCTCCCCACCAAGCCCTGGCAACCACCGTTCTACTCTCCATTTCTGTTTGACTATTTTAGATTTCTTCATATAAGTGAAATCATGCAGTATTTGTCCTTCTGTGACTGACTTATTTCATTTAGTATAATGACCTCCAAGTTCATTCATTTTGTTGCACATGGCAGAATTTCCTTCATTTTTAAGGGCAAATATTTTCTGTGTATACAACATGTTCTTCATCCATTTGTTAGTTTGCCACCTCCTCAGGAGCTGCCCAGGTGTAATCTGAACCTGGGCCCTGTACATGGAAGGCAAGGAAAGACCAAAGACAGAGGTAGACCATTGCAGATAGGGAGGTAGGCAGGTTTAAGAAGCAAAGGAACTTACATATGTGGCTTGTCTTGGGCAGCTGCAAGACAAGTAGATCTCTGTACTGGTTCCCCACTTTCTGCCTGAATCTTGAAAGTTTATAGAGAGGACTTCCCTGGTTCCCAGGGGTCTGCCCTGGTGGCTCAGAGGTTAAAGCGTCTGCCTGCAATGTGAGAGACCTGGGTTCAATCCCTGGTCCAGAGGATCACCTAGAGAAGGAACTGGCAACCCACTCCAGTATTCTTGCCTGGAGAATCCCATGGACGGAGGAGCTTGGTGGGCTACAGTCCATGGGTCACAAAGAGTCGGACACGAGTGAGCAACTTCACTTTCCCTGGTTAAAGTCACGTATGCTATCCAGATAGCCTCAGCAACACAGTACTGTCTCAAGGCTGTTTCCTTGGGCAACCTCTAGATCAGGAAACTCAAGTGAGGCACGCAGTCTAAGGACAAGGAGGGGATATGGACCTCCAGTTGCTGTTCAGTCATTGAGTTTTTGTCGCTGAGTTTTAGGGCAGTTTGTTAAAAAGCATTATTATAGCAAAAGCTGACTTAGCCACAGGCCTATACTTTGAGTTATATAGTGGACATATATTTTGCTTAAACCTACTTATTATTATAACTTCTTTCCATAAACTTTTCCTCCTCTTGTATTTCTTATCTTGGTTAAGAAATTTTGTGGTATCTTTGGTTCATTAAAATGATGTGTTATAAAAGACCTCTGGTGATATAACTGCAACTGATTTTTTTTCAATCTTTTTATTCTGCTACCTCTTCACATACATATGCTATGTTTTTGCTACACGTGCCTCTTGCTTTTCTCTCGATGGATTATAGTCATTTAAAAAATATCTATATTAGAAGTTGAAAAACAATTATCATTTTATTTTACAAAATATTTGTTATTAATTTTTTAAGTTGACATTGTCGGTGTTTCCCCAAAGTAGCTTTTCTTTGTTCTCAATTTCAAATTACTGCATAATAGCATTTAGAATCTTGAAGTTTCTCTGTTTTGGTGTTTTTATCAAACAGCATAAAATTTTAGCACAAGAGAAAGAAAGTCATACCTACCTCAGACCCTTATTTCCTGGGCACCAGCATTGTTCATTTCCACTTAGCCAGATAAATTTTGTTAGATTTTTATCCCTCTTTCCATGGAGATTTCAAATTCATTGGCATTGTCTACTATCATATTAGACACTCAACTGTGACCAACTCTTTGTGATCTCAGGGACCATAGCTTGCCAGGTTCCTCTGTCCATGGGATTCTCCAGGCAAGAATACTGGAGTGGGTAGCCATTCCCTTCTCCAGGAGATCTTCCCAACCCATGGATTGAACCTGGGTCTCCTTCATTGCAGGCAGATTCTTTACATTCACTAAATCCTGGAATTGTGCCAACCATTTCTTTGTCACAGATCAACAAAGAGGAAATCCATGATTCTTATCTGCTGCTGCTGCTGCTAAGTTGCTTCATTCATGTCTGACTCTGCAGCCCCATAGATGGCAGCCCACCAGGCTCCCCCGTCCCTGGGATTCTCCAGGCAAGAACACTGGAGTGGTTTACCATTTCCTTCTCCAATGCATGAAAGTAAAAAGTGAAAGTAAAGTCGCTCAGTCTTGTCTCACTCTTCACTACCCCATGGACTGCAGCCTACCAGGCTCCTCCATCCATGGGATTTGCCAGCAAGAGTACTGGAGTGGGTTGCCATTGCCTTCTCCAGTTCTTGTCTATAGATCCCAATAGTAGAAGCTGAAAGTTGCTCAGTCGCTTCCGATTCTTTGTGACCCCATGGAATATACAGTCCAAGGAATTCTCCAGGCCAGAGTACTGGAGTGGGTAGGCTTTCCCTTATCTAGGGATCTTCCCAGCCCAGGGATCTAACTCAGGTATCCCACATTGCAGGTGGATTCTTTACCAGCTGAGCCACAAGGGAAGCCCAAACTGGACTGGGTAACCTATCCCTTCTCCAAGGGATCTTCCAGACCCAAGAATCGAACCAGAGTCTCCTGCATTGCAGGTGGATTCTTTACCAACTGAGCTGTGAGGGAAGCCGAGTACACTTATCATGGTTTAGATGGCCACAGATACCTCAGAAATAGCTTATGACAAGATTTACATACTGTCTGTGCCTTGGTGAAGTGCTGTTTCCTTACTTTACCCCCCTGACTTATTTCTCCTTATTCTTCAAGATCAATGCAAATGATAACTTTTCTTTCAATGTCACTTCTATTTTCCTGATAGAGTTAGCTGTGCACTCTCCCAGGCCTCTCAATATTATTGCAATATCTATCACATTACATAGGCTTTATTTTTTATCTTCATTCATAAAACTCTTGTGGTATCTATCATATTACATAGGTTTTATTTTTTGTCTTCATTCCTTCCTCCCAATTTCTCTCACTTTTTTACCGATATGGATTTCAAGTTACTTGTTTTGAATTCCTAGCCCCTAGCTCAGTAACTGCTGTGACAAGCATGTTGAATAAATACTTGCAGCCACCACAATACTTTCTTCACCTCTACACACATCACTATCATGTCTGAGCTTTTTTTTTTTTCTTGCTTCATAAATTTTTTAGAGCTTACCTTGGCCAAGAGAGAAAATATTGGATCCACCGTTGCTACAGTGGCATACTTCACCAGTTTCCATATCTGTTGCAGATTTCAACCTGTGAAAACACCCCTGTGTCCCAGACAGGTAGGAGAGGCAGGGATACTGCAGAGAGGCTGGACTGTCTCATGCAAGATCGCAACATCAAATGGAAAATAAATCTACTGCAACCACCACAATCTGAAGTAAATGTCAACATTTGGGAAATAAAGCCTCCTGATTTTAGTTATAAACTGTATACATCTTTGAGGCTTGCAGAAAAGCCATCAAGGACCATCATGGAAGAAGAAAGAAGAAAAATCTCTGATTTTCCAGGAAAAATGGTTCACCTTCCCAGCCTAAGGAATCCTCCCAACAAGGCCATATCTCCTAAATTTATAACTACGTTTCCACGTCTGGATTCACATAAAGCAAAGTTAATGTTTGTGAAGAGTGGAAAATATCCAAATGGTGTATACGTCAATCCAAAACCACATGACTTTCGACAGGTACAAAAAAAGCATTTGATTCTAAAACAGATATAGGGAAAATGTATTAATTTTTATTTATTTCTTAACTATAACAACTATTATGTGAATTAAAAAAGTATATGTGAATATAATGTGTATAAAGTGACAGCAGTATTTCTCATGGAACAGTACAATTCAAATTCAGCAATAAACGAATGGCAAAGGAGAGGCAAGACCCTGGTTGATGTTTCTGATGGGGTTTTATCTGCTGGAAGGGATGGCCAGTTTAGGGATGGCTTTAGAAAGCCACTCAAGAAAATCTCGGACTGAAGTATGTTTGTGTCACACAAGTGTATGTTCCTCGGTCCTTTGTCTCGTCACAACAAAGATCTGGAGTGACGGACATTAAAGCCCCCTCGGCGGGTCGCAGCTCTCAGGTCTCGGATAGACGGTGTTATAGCTCTCAGGCCTCAAATGGACCGTGTTATAGCTCTTAGACAAATCAGTGTTACAGCTCAGTGTTACAGCTCTAGTTTATTTAGAAGATAGCAGGAAAATCCATCTTCGAGGCATGACGGCACGTCGATCTAAAGACACGAGGAAAAGAGCGCCCCAGAGGGCGGGCGAGCCAGGAGTGTTGTTCATTTTACCTGAGGTCCTCACTCCGGTCCTCGGACCTTCGTTTCATTTTCGCGGGCTTTTCCCTTCCTTGTCTTGTAGCTACTGCCATTTTGGACTCCTTTTCCCTGTTCTACCTACCTAACATTTGGAAAACCGTTTCCAGGAGTTTACTGTCTAGTAATGAATCAATCATGGAACAAATGGATGAGGGAATGAAAATTGACAAAGAGGGGATATTGTATTACTTCAATGAGTCTTTCTAATGGTTTGGAGTCTTTTCTAATATTTTGAATAATATATGAGCAAGAATTTCTAATTTAAAATTGTGGTAGGAAATAAATATTTAGGGAGATGTGATTAGGTCAAAATATAATTCCATTAGAACATAAATATATCCTGTACTTCACATAATATGACTCTTGCTAGGTAAAGAGAGAAGCGATAGGACTGATAATACCAGCAAATCTAAAAACGAAAAAGCTTATTCCAGTGAGAAAACACAGGGAAACAGTCAAGAGCACTGAGAATCCTAGTTCTCTTACTTTCTAATAATTTTGTACAAGTTGTTAAGCCTCTCTCTTTGTACGTTGGAATAAAAATACTTCATGTTTTTTATGGCTATTTGAAGTAATGAAGGAGACAATTATATACAAATTTCTTACAACAAATTGGAAATATTGAGGTACTCAATAAAAGTGAACTTTTAGGAGCTATTAGGATAAAAGTTGGGCAATTCAAAAAGTTTTGATCTATAACCTTATTTACTTATCCAGGGCATCTAAATGCTTATGTTTGTAGTAAATGAAACATATTACCTTTGTAAATGAGGGGAGGTCAATTAAATATCAAGTGCAATGTGTTTATTTAATTTAATTTAAATTATTTAATTTATGATTTATGAGGCTGCAAAGAGTCGGACATGAATGAGCGATTGAACTGAACTGAGCTGAACTGAAAATTAGAATTGCATGACTTGGAGAAATAAAAGTTCAAGGAATGAGGAACTTTTTTAAAAATTCCATTGGAGTATAGTTGATTCATAATGTGTTCATTTCAGATGTATAGCAAAATGAGTCAGTTATATATAGTACACATATATTCATCCTTCTTTAGATTCTCTTCTCATATAAGTCATTGAGCAGAGTTTCCTGTGCTATCAGTAGGTTCTTATTAGTTTTCTATTTTATACATAGTAGTGTGCCTATGTCAATCCCAATCTGGGATTTTTAAATTTTATGTCAATTAATTTGCTTTTTAAGAGTGCATGGGAGGCAGCAAGATATAAATTATATAACCACCAGATGTCAGTACTGTTACAGCTTTAAACAGCTGACAATTTTTTTTTCTCAACTTGGCTTCACATTGGATTTGATGAAAGACAAAAAATTTTGTATTAAGGAGTTTCCTTTGGGATTTTTAATATTTTATTATTTGCTGTGGCAGGACTAGAAACACTAAGAAGAGAACCTTGTCTAACTTCTGCATCACTCCCCAAGTTCATTCTTCTTTGTGCCACACTGATTTAGCTTTCAAGCAGAGACATTTGTGCTGTTCTATTTGATTAGATTCTGGAAAGTGTACAAATTCCATTTTGGTTCATATTGGTGCATTTAAGCCATATTAAAAAAAACCTTTGTTTTATAATATACTAAAAACAATCAATATTTATTCTATTCCAGTCTCAGCAAATCATTTTTAGCTTTATTCAACATTTTTTCCTATTGCCTGAAATAAATTCAGCTCTAGAAATAAAACACATAATTCTATTTGCATTTGAGATTGTGTTGCTAAATTCTGAATAGATTCTTTTTATTTTATCCTGTTTAAAATATCTTTTCTAAATTATTCACAGAAGGATAAGTGAAGTTCTCACGCCATCATAAAAAGAATTGATTAAACACTGTCTGGAATCTTGGATTATTACATCAACTGTTCATATGCAGGTTTTAAATGCTACAACAAAATCCTCAGAATACATTTTACTGGTGAAATATTTAATATTTGCAGAAACCAAATTCCAAGTAGAATGTTAGCAATAAGAAACAATATTTCTTAGTAATAACACAATCTTCTCTTTACATGTCTAGAATGAACATAATTTACCAAATTTTGTGACGACTTATGAAAAGGATCCTTTTGGATTAAAATTTAAGTCACAACACTTAAGTACAGGTAAGTTGTTATTATAAAGTTATAAATGTGGCAAACATAAGCTTTCTGCATTATATCTTAACAGGAATATTTAAAAAGGTAAGTAATTAAAAAGGTATTTTTTAACTTATCACCTTTAATGATACAGTAAATTTTTTAAATTCTCAGTTCATTGATGGCAAAAATTCATATGCTTTGTTATCCATAACTTTTAATATATTACTAAAAATTACTAAAACTCGAGTTTTAACTCAGTGTGTTCTGTATGGAGAACCAATGAGTTAAAATAGATTCCAGAAGCAAGATGCATAGCTTTGAATCCTGGCCTCACTGCCCTAAATTACCTAAGCTGTCTATATCTTGGTTTCCTTACCTATAAATGGGAATGATAATAGTTGAATTTGCATCATAAAATTTTTGTGAGCATTGAATCACTGTGTCTCCTGCAAGGCTGGCATATTCTTTATCATTTGAGCCACCAGGGAAGCCCATACATGTATAAAGCACCTGGTAAATAACGTACGTAAAGCATATCTCGTCTAGCACGTGGTAATATACATACCATTAGTGTTATTATGGTGCCATTTGTATGGTGTTTATGCAGACTTAATCTGTATAATCCAGGATTTTTATATGGATTAAGCTAATACATACTGTATTTAGTATTATAATTACATATCAATTATAAACCAATAAGGTATTAACAATGGTTGTTTCTGGATAGTGGGCTAATGGTTGGATTTTATTTTCTTCTTTTCAAAATGAGTAGCAAATAATTTTATAATTGTAAAATTAAGATTATTTGCAAATAATGTACACATTTTAGCATGGATTAAATTTAAAAGATCTTGTCTAGGTACATAATTGAACCTAATTAGATTAGTACACCTCAAATTTCCTCGTGTCTAAGTCATTATAGAAGGAAACACCAAAAATATAAGACCAAGTCTTTGATGTTTCTAGTCTAGAAACATCTAATCAAATATAAGGTAGAATGCAAAATATGCCCTTCAAGTCAAAAGCACTAATGAGAAAAAAAATTTTTAGAGGTTCCCAAGGAAATAAAATAAAGTAGGATTTGAATTGATGTTTGGAGAAGGGCAAAATTAATTCTAGCAGAAATAGTAGAAAGGATAAGCAAGTTTTAATTTAGATTTGCACCTATAAATTGCCCAGCAATTTACTGCTCCTGGGTCCTGATCTCCAAAAATGAGACCATCTTATGAGAGACTTCATGAACAAAAAGACTCATGTCACTGCCAAGTTTCTCATTTGTCTTCCTGTCTCTAGTAAGTGGATGCCCATTGCTGAAAAATGGTCAACAGAACAGTACAGAAAGATTTATCACCTACAAGCCTCGTGAATGCACCTGGGATTCAAAGCTAATTTTACCAAAAGCCCCTTGGCCCGTTAAATCTGCTTCATACACAGTGAGTTTGCCTCTTTTTCCATAGCTGTTGCGGTTTGTATATAGTATTGATGTTTACAATTGCTTTAATGCAGGAATTTTCATTTGTTATACTGAAAGATATGCCTATCTTTAAAAGTGAAGCATTCAGATTTCTGCTTTTACTTAAAGTGCAAACAACGGATTATCTAGTATTTGAGGTTTTTTTTTCTTTCTTTCTTTCTTGTATCAAAGTTTGTTGACATGGTGGATTGAAGCCTAAATATCGTGGGAAATCTTTCCCAAATTTACTCCCACTTTTTTGGAGCAGCCCATTTTGAGTTTATGGCACTCAAATAAGGCCTGACAAGAAGCCTCTCCCAAACACTCTGAAAAAGATGCTGAAACACATTTTACGTCTCAAATTCTCCCCTGGACAAATTAGGCTTGTTTGAATAGTCTTGCGTGTACAAACAGAACAAGATGTGCGTTTGACCTATGGAGCAAGTTTTAAAGCCAAAGATTATTAAATACCAATTTTTTTAAAGATAAATGAAAATTAAAGTAGGTATATGCTTGCTTTCACTAACTTCCTTTGTACCATCTTCCTTAAGAGACACAGAAGGCAGCGAGATGCATACAGTGCGTTTATGGATCGTGTGGAAGAAAAGTTTAATAAGGCATGCAAGAACAATGGGCAAAAATTTTAAGATTTCTTGTTGAACGGTTAGAGTAACTCTTTAGAATTACTACTCGTATGACTGTTTTCACTGCTATGTACTTTATCCTACAGAAGCTCTACTATCACAGGAATTATAGATGAAGTATTTGTGCTGTGCTTAAACCATTTTAAGAATCCAATCCCTTGGTCAAATAATCATGATTTCTCCTAGATTTCAGCATCATTCTGTACAACTACACATTGAACCTGTTACAAATCCAAATTTCGTAAACACTGTTGGTGCCAGCCAACTCCCCTCAGTCTTTATTATTCTAGAGAATTTGTGCTTAACTTTCAAAGGCCAGCATCTGCATCTCCTTGCCCACAGGCTATCTCTGGCTGTGGCGCTGAGCACCACAGGTCCTTGGGCCCCTAGGAGCAGCCCTCAATCAAGAACTGAGATGGTTGTTTCACAGTGTTCCCCAGGGCTCCCCAAGGGGGTTCAACTCCCTTTGTCTCAGTAATTATTTATACTTTGTCGACTTCCTTCCTTTCCCTTTATCACCTGCCCAGGTTCTTGCCTTCATCTGAGGAATTACATGATGTCATTGAAAGTGAAAGTGAAGTAGCTCAGTCGTGTCCGACTCTTTGCGAACCATGGACTGTAGCCCACCAAGCTCCTCCGTCCATGGGATTCTCCAGGCAAGAATACTGGAGTGGGTTGCCATTTCCTTCTCCACGGTCAAAATTAGAATCCTTGAAATGTCTCCTCCTGCCGGTTTCCTCTCTCGTGGGCACCTTCGGTCCCTTTGCTCTATAAATGATGATGCTGGCCCCTCTGAACTGGCGCCTCCCTCAGAGGAACCGGAATGGATATTCTGCAGTGCTTCCCCCCAAGAATAATGATACCTACTTCTTTAAAAAGGCCTTCAGAGTTTTAATCATTTACTTAATTTGGATGGAATGGAGTGTGAGAGTGGCAGGTCTTGCCCGTCCACCTTTTAAAAAGCCCTGTAGGAATAAGTCTGTTAGCAGCTTCTCTGTGAAACATAGGAGTACTTATTTCCTTGTGTTCTCTGCTTTGGGGCTTTTGCCTTCTTTCAAGACAACAGGGAGCATCCCAATTCCACACCCTGTTAACACCTGTATTCCTTTCCTCAGTGAACTCTACCTCCTATCACCTGAGAGCCTGGGCACACCAGCTCTCTAACTCCTCAGGGAGCTTCAGCCATTTCAAGGCAGTCACCCTCCCAACAGCCTTCCTCTGGTCTCCCCTTCCCGCCGCCCAACCGCAGTCTTATTTGAATACCCCTGTCCATCAATGGCATCCCATTCCAGTGCTCTTGCCTGGAGAATCCCAGAGACAGGGGAGCCTGGTGGGCTGCCGTCTATGAGGTCACACAGAGTCAGACACGACTGAAGTGACTTAGCAGCAGCAGTCCATCCAGGCACCAACATTACCCAGAGCATACCTCTATCTAGCATAGCTTTTTTAAAAAACTAAAGTAACCCCTGGTGGCTCATTGGTAAAGAATTTGCCTGCTGATGCAGGAAATGCGGGTTCGATCCCTGGGTCAGGAAGATCCCCTGGAGAAGGAAGTGGCAACTCACTTCAGTATTCTTGCCTGGGAAATCCCGTGGACAAAGGAGCCTGGCGGTGGACAGTCCATGGGGTTGTAGAGTGGGACGTAACATAGCAACTAAACAACAACAAAAACATAGTTGATGTATAATATTGTATGTTTCAGGTGTACAACATAACGATTCACAATTTTTAAAGTTCATGTGTAGTGATTATAAAATATAGGCTATATTCCCTGTGATATACAATATATCACTGTAGCTTATTTATTTCATTCACAGTAATTTGTACCTCTTACTCCCTAACTCCACTATTGCTCCCCCTCATTTCTCTCTCCCCTTTGGTAAACACTAGTTCTCCATAAGTCCGTTTCTTTTTTGCTATATTTGCTAGTTTGTTTTATTTTTTAGATTCCACATATAAGTGATATCATACACTATTCGTCTTTCTCTGTCTGACTAATTTCACTTAGCATAATATGCTCCAAGTCCCTCCATGGTGTTGCCAATGGCAATTTTCAATTTTTTTTTTTTTTATGGCTGAGTAGTATTTCATTGCATGTGTATAGTGGTGGTTTAGTAGCTAAGTTGTGTCCAACTCTTGCAACCCAATGGACTGTAGCCCACCAGGCTCCTTTATCCATAGGATTTTCCAGACAAGAATACTGGAGTGGGTTGCCATTTCCTTCTCCAGGGGATCTTCTTGACCCAGGGATCAAACACAGGTCTCCTGCACTGCAGGCAGATTTTTTACCGACTGAGCTACCAGGGAAGCCTATATATATAATATATATATAATATATATATATACCACATCTTTATTTATTCATTTGTTGATGCATGCTAAGGTTGCTTCCATATTTTGGCAATTATAAGTAATGCTACTATAAATATTGGGATGAGTGTATATTTTAAATTAATGTTTTGGTTTTTTGAGGATATATATCCAATAGTGGAACTGCTGGGTCATTTGGTAATTCTAATGTTAGTTTTTTTTAGAAACCTTCATAATGTTTTCCACAGTGGCTGCACCATTTTTCCATTCTCACAAACTGAATACAAGGGTTCCTTCCCTTTCTATTCTTTTGAACATTTGTTATTCATATTCTTTTTGATGATAGCCATTCTGACAGGTATGTACATGCTTATAAGTGATGCACTGCTTCTTTCTCTGTCTAAGTAGTAAAAAACAGGGTCTTGCCTGATTTTGTTTTGTAGGTGTGAGTGCCTGGAATGTAGTACTCTAAAACTTTGCTCATTGAATGAATATAGGAAACTGGAATGAGGGTCATTGTAACACATGGATATAGATTACCAGAAATTAGAAATAAAATGGTATGTTTTGTTATACTCCTACACACTCTACCATCTTCCTGTGGCTGATGGAGGAGATGCTTAACTGTGTGAGATAGGATATATGTATGAGTCCTTGATTTTTGCATCCTTTAGTAGTTTTTTTGCAAATCAAACTCAGCAATATACAATCACTTTCATAGACATGACTTTACTCAATTCTTTCTAGAGCACGCAATGTTTAGTTAGGTATTACTACTATTGCAATTTTATAAACGTGGAAACTGAGGTCCCATTAGAAATTTAATGTTCATAACACTTATAAATTATGTCACTGCAAAACACTCACAATGAGTGGCAGATCACAGTAGTGTGTACATCCTTTCTGATAAATAACCCAAATAAATTTGCTTGGGTGACACAGTATAGTCTTATTCCGTATCACAGCTGTAGCCCTATTCAAGGAGTCATTTGTGTTATCATGGAGGTATGAACTTGGTCTAGATGGATAGCTCTATAATGAGTTAAGAGGACTAAACAGATGACATCTATCATTTGCAGTCAAGTTTCTGGTTCTGGGAGTGATACATCAGGTATACCTCACCCTTTATAGAAGCTAATTCAGGAAAATCTGTCTCAAATTTCTCCTTTGTTCAATTAGACAGCAGATGAACCAAAACAACATAGCGCTTCCTTAAGTCCTTCCTGAATATTCATTTTTTGTGCATTTCCTTATGAGAACATTAATGGGTTCTGTCATCAACCAGATTAGAGAGAAATTATCACTTCCTGGGAAATAGACGGGGAAACAGTAGAAACAGTGTCAGACTTTATTTTTTGGGCTCCAAAATCACTGCAGATGGTGACTGCAGCCATGAAATTAAAAGAGGCTTACTCTTTGGAAGAAAAGTTATGACCAACCTAGATAGTACATTGAAAAGCAGAGACATTACTTTGCCGACTAAGGTCAAGGCTATGGTTTTTCCAGTAGTCATGTATAGATGTGAGAGTTGGACTGTGAGGAAGGCTGAGTGCCGAAGAATTGATGCTTTTGAACTGTGGTGCTGGAGAAGACTCTTGAGGGTCCCTTGGACTGCAAGGAGATCCAACCAGTCCATTCTGAAGGAGATCCGCCTAGGGATTTCTTTGAAAGGAATGATGCTAAAGTTGAAACTCCAGTACTCTGGCCACCTCATGCAAAGAGTTGACTCTTTAGAAAAAACTCTAATACTGGGAGGAATTGGGAGCAGGAGGAGAAGGGGACGACGGAGGATGAGATGTCCGGATGGCATCATTGACTCGATGGGTGTGAGTCTGAGTGAATTCCGGGAGCTGGTGATGGACAGGGAGGCCTGGCCTGCTGCAATTCATGGGGTCTCAAAGAGTCGGACATGACTGAGTAACTGAACTTAACTGAACTGAACTGAACACATTCTCCTCGGAGAAGGCAATGGCAACCCACTCCAGTCCTCTTGCCTGGAAAGTCCCATGGACGGAGGAGCTTGGTGGGCTGCAATCCATGGCGTCGCTAAGAGTTGGACATGACTGAGCGACTTCCCTTTCACTTTTCACTTTCACACACTGGAGAAGGAAATGGCAACCCACAGTATTTTGGGGGATATAGCTGGCTAAAGGTAGACTTCCCTGGTGACTCAGACAGCAAAGAATCTGCCAGCAGTGCAGGAGACCCAGGTTCAATCCCTGGGTTGGGAAGATCCCTTGGAGAAAGGCATGTCAACCCACGCCAGTGTTCTTGCCTGGAGAATCCCAGGGACGAGGGAGCCTGGTGGGCTGCTGTCTATGGGGTAGCACAGAGTCAGACATGACTGAAGCAACTTAGCAGCAGCAGCAGCAGCAATACATTCTCAGAGGCCAAAAAAAAAGTGGTTTAAAGTTTTAGAACAAAATTTTCAATTTAAAAAATTATCTGACTTGAAAGTTCCTTGTTACAACAGAGATAAGGTTTTGATTTTGTTTGTGAAAGATCTTTCAACTATAAGTGGAAATGTTGAGAAAACTAATACTTTCTGGTAATGCCCAAAATTAAAGACATGTTCTAGTCTCGGACTAAGAAAAGTGAGATAAACAAGAATAATCCTTGTTAGTTTTCACCATCAAGCTTTCCTGAGGCAAGCACTGCAAATTTTATATTTGTGGGTGGGAGGTGGGAGGGGCTTTCAGGATTGGGAGCTTGTGTACACCTGTGGCTGATTCATGTCAATGTATGGCAAAAATCAATACAGTATTGCAAAGTAGAATAAATTAAAAATAAAATTAAAAAAAATTTTACATTTGTATCCTTCATAGTAACAAGAGTAATTCCTAACATATACAGTATATTATTTTAAAGGGTGAATGTCACAGTATTTGGGGGGATATCACTGGCTAAAGGTAGACTTCCCTGGTGACTCAAACAGCAAAGAATCTGCCAGCAATGCAGGAGACCCAGGTTCAATCCCTGGGTTGGGAAGATCCCTTGGAGAAAGGCATGGCAACCCATTCCAATATTCTTTCCTGGAGAATCCCATGGACAGAAGAGCCTAGTGGGCTACAGTCCATGCGGTTACAAAGAGTCGGATACAACTGAGCAACTAACATGTCAGCTGGTGAAGGGTAGAAATTTTTGACCTAAAAAAATTGAAGACAGCGTAGCAATTTCATTACCAATGAAGTAATCCACACACAAAAAAGACACTTTTCCAGGGGGGATATTATTCCAAGACTAAAAAATAAGAAAGTTTAATTTGTGACATGGCAATGTTTTTCTACGGCTTAAATTGTTCCCAGAAGTAGATTTTATTTCAGGAATCACAAGACGCCAGATGGTCTGTGATAGTATTTATTTCTCAAAGAAAAATTCAAGAGTTTTATATATGAAGTTCATGTTCATATTTACAAGGTGACATAGATTAAAACAGTCAAAGTTTACTTTATGTTTACTGCATATTAAGTCAAAACCTGAATCTTTATTTTTTCACTTTTTTTCAATATGTGTTTTTTAAAGTTTACTTGAGAAACTCAGATAAATTAAAAGACATGATCTTCAGCTAACAGAGACAAAATATGTCCTTGAAGATCATCAGCTTTGGAGAATTTATAGTTCCAGAGGGGGAAATAGTCTTTCTTTTAATGTTTGAAATCAGTTTCAAAAATTCTGTTTAAAAATCTTGCAGGAAAGAAAAAGAAATCACTTATAACTTCTTTTTTTCTGATCAAGCATTGATAATTATCATTTAAAAAACAAAATGAGGATACAGCCTCATGTCTCTGACATTGTTATCAAGTGAATTATCCTATCTTCTTTCTAATTTCCAATTCCAAAACTAATTGAAAGTTGAAAAGTGTAGTCACTCAGTCGTGTCCAACTCTTTTCGACTCCATGGACTGTAGCCTACCAGGCTCCCCCATCCATGGGATTTTCCAGGCAAGAGTACTGGAGTGGGTTTCCATTTCCTTCTCCAGGGGATCTTCCCAACCCAGGGATCTAACTTGGCTCTCCCACATTGTAGGCAGACGCTTTACCATCTGAGCCACCAAGTGGCTAAAACTATTTGTAATACAGTCAAATAAGGATTTAATAGCTTTGTTTATATAAGCAACATTAAGTGGAAAGATGAGGCAATGAGTTATTGCATTCCACAAAGGATGTTCTTCATAATTCAAGTTTCTTGAAATGTTAATAGGTGATCCATGGAAAGAAAATGTATTCCTTAGAAAAATAAATGTAGCAAATACTGGATTAAATGTATTAGGTGAATTTACTTAGGGAATGTGAATAATAAGGCTGGAGTATTCCAGAGCTTCGTTCTTGGCCCTCTTCTCTTTCCTGTTTATATGTACTCCTTTAGTGATTTCACTCATTCTTACTGTTTTAAATGTCATCTACATACCTATCCTAATGTGTATTCCTAGCCCTGGCATCTCTCTTGAACTCAGACTCTTACGTATGATAACATACTTGACATCTCCCCCGTGATGTCTAATAGCCTTTCAGACTTTCCACATCCAAAACCTAGTCCTAATATTCTGCCCCAATCCTCTCAGTCTTGCCCATTTCATTAAAAAGAGCAACTCTGACCTTCCATTTGCTAAAGCAAAACAATTTTTAAATGGATCTACTCTTGTCTCTGTTCTTTATTCTACATCCTTTATCAGCAAATCTTGTCCCTTTTACTTCACGTTATATCATCCACTCTACCACGTCTAGTAAATGAAAGTGAAAGTGAAGTCGCTCAGTCGTGTCCGACTCTTTGTGACCCTGTGGACTGTAGCCCACCAGGCCCCTCCGTCCATGGGATTCTCCAGGCAAGAATACTGGAGTGGGTTTCCATTTCCTTCTCCAGGGGATCTTCCCAACCCAGGGAATGAACTCAGGTCTCCTTCTAGTTAATACATGGGTACAAATCCCCAGCATCTCTTGCTTGGATTATGCAGTAGCCTCCTATCTGGAAGTCCTCTCTAGAAGCCCACTTTCAACACAACCACACAGTTGTCTTTTATAAAATGCAGTTTCTCTGTTTGAAACCCTCCAGCATCTTTCCATCTTGAGCCAGAGTTCTCTCAATATCCTACATGGTGCGTAGCTCTCTGGCCCTGACGACTTATCTGTTCCCACCTGCTGTGCTGTGCTTAGTCATTCAGTTGTGTCTGGCTCTTTGCGACCCTGTGGACTGTAGCCCCGCTCACCTCAGGCTCCTTTGTCCATGGGGATTCTACCCACAAGAATACTGGAGTGGTTTGCCATGCTTTCCTCCAGGGGATCTTCCCAAACCAGTGATTGAACCTAGGTCTTCTGCATTACAGGTGAATTCTTTACCACTGAGCCACCAGGGAAGCCCAAGAATACTGGAGTGGGTAGCCTATCGCTTCTCCAGGGCATCTTCCTGACTCAGGAAACAGGGACTCCTGAATTGCAGGCAGATTCTTTACCAGCTCATTACCAGGGAGGCCCCTCATCTGCTGCTCCCGCTGGGCTCCTCCTACTAACAGAGAAGCTTCATAAATGCAGAGAATCTGTCAGTGTGTTCCGTGTTATGCTGCAATGCCAATTAGAGAAGCTAGTACATATTATTAAGGTGCTTATTAAATATTTGCTGAATGAATGACTTAAGTAAAATAATCTGAGAGATGCATAAGGCACAGATGACCTAGTTATCGATTCCCACTCTTAGGCGTCAGTGAAGCTAAAGTTATCCACTAGCCGTTGAAGTTATTTACCGCTTCTCTTCTAGCTTACAGTAGGTGAAATGTAACTTTGATTTCTAAATGAATACTTTTGTGTAGAAGTACAGACACTATCAGGAATGTTAATAAAAATTTAGATTCTTGTATATTGCAGTTGAAATAGAAATATCAACTGACGAGGCAAGAAATGAAGCCCTTAGGGAAAATGCTTGTGTTTAAATGATTGGCAAGTCTTTTCTCTATCAGCGCTGGACAGGTATTGGGTTAATATTAAGATTTGTTGAGAATATTAACGATTAACTGCTCAAGATTGCATAACAAAAGTAGTCTAATTAACATAAACCTCTACGATATCTGTGTTCATATCCTTGCAAAAAACAGTGGATAAAGGCTATGCTATAAACGGGTTAAATTTCTCTGAGAATTTTTGTGAATTGTGGAGTGACTTTCAGAAGAATATTAAATTACATATGCCATAGTTGAATTTTAAGAAAAATATGCAATCAAAAAATAAAAGTGAAACTAGTTCAAAGATTTTACAACATTGTAAGAATTTTTCCCATCACAAAATAATTTTCAGAAAGTTTTTAAAAAGACTTTCTTTCATGTATATTCTTAGTTGGAAATGAACTCTTCTAAAGCAAATCTATTAAATCCTCCAGAGTCAACACCTGGCAAAGTTTTTCTTCCACTAATGAGGCAACCGAGGAGATGGTAGAGCTGGTTAAAAGGTCATTTTATGATTCTGGATATTGATACTCATGATTTAAAAAATGATGTAATAAGATTCTTGGGTCATTTACACAACCACTTGCTGTCCTTCACGACAATAGTTATAACTTGTGAGGTTATCTTTTCTATTAGAGGGAAATCATTTATATCCCTATGGAGATATACCAGTTAATATGAAACTTCACAGGTTACAGGCTTTAATTAATTGTAAATGGGGAGTCATACAAGGTTATAGTCTCTAGATCAGCACCATCCAATAATAATAAAATGTCAACCACATATGTAACCCAAAATCTTCTAGTAGGCATATTTAAAAAAAGAAAGGATTTTAAGTTTTGTTTAGCTTAGTATATCAAAAATACTATCAATTTAACACATAATATAACAAATTATTTAAAGAGTTTGCATTCTTTTTTCACACTAAGTCTTGAAAATCTAGTATCCACTTTATAGTTACAGCCATTTCATTCTGACCAGCTACATTTCAAGTGCTCAGTAACCACACATGGAGAATGGTTAGCATATTG
This sequence comes from Madoqua kirkii, assembly GCA_006408675.1. Classification (NCBI taxonomy): domain Eukaryota; kingdom Metazoa; phylum Chordata; class Mammalia; order Artiodactyla; family Bovidae; genus Madoqua; species Madoqua kirkii. Next base: position 11,589 of record SJYC01017849.1, on the reverse strand, counting down.
GACAGTGTAGTACTGGATGGTCTTGTTAAATAGTGCCCAGGATAATACTGAAAGGTCATGCTGTACTTCTTTGGCTTTATTTGGGTCATTTTAGTTAGTATTTCCAACTGGGGATTTGTCTTTTATTAGATGTCAGGACATTCAAGGATAAAAAAGAGTATCTTTCTATAGCATTACTTCATTTAGGATAATAAATTAGTTTTTTTTTTAAGTTATTTTAAAGAAACTTTTTGTCAGTCATAAACATTATGTTGCTTAAACTTTAGGCTAAAAATTCTTTCTTAAAATTATAATTGAACTATTTTAACAAAATCTGTCATAGCACAGGTAGCGACTAAAAGGTATTGAGGATACTGTGAGCCAGTTACTCTAAATCTCTCTATATTTATTATCTAATTCAATTCTCACAAACATTCCTTAAGATATCATTAGCATTTTAGAGATGGGGAGGCTAAGAGAGTTTACATTAACTTGCCAAAGGCTACATAGCTTTTAGGAGGGACCAGAAATAAGACCCAAGCTTCTTAACAGCAAAGCCTGACCCATTAACCAATATGCAATATACAGAGATGACTTCAGAATTAACTCTTGCAACCCATATTGACTAAATAACTATGCATTTGTTATGAAAATTAAAATTAAGGACTATCTTAGTCCTACTTTTTAGGTTTGGCTTGGAAGCTTCTCTTTTTTGATAGACAATAGAAGAGATTAATTCTGATTCTCAGTATCATAAACTTTGGTTTTGAAGACATTTTAGGTTAAAATGGAAATGGAAACTGAAATGGCCAAAGGGAAAAGCTCTTTTTTATTTTTTAAATAATTTTTTTAGAGTATAGCTGATTTACAATGTTGTATTACTTTCATGTGTACAGCAATGTGAGTCAGTTATAAATACACATATATTCATTCTCTTTTGGATGCTTTTCCCATCCTGTCATTACAGAGTATTAAGTAGAGTTCCCTGTGCTATAAAGTAAGTCCTTTTTAGTTTTCAATTTTATAGTAGTGTGTATATCTCAGACTTCCAATTTACCCTCTCCTCCCAAAAAGCCTCTTTTCAAAATGATTTTTTAAAAGATGTCTTCTTGAAAAATGGCGGCCAAGGAAAATTCATGTGGTCTCAAAACAATAGCTTGGCATTTTTCCCTTTTTTCTATTTTTTGGTTCAGTTTGTAGAAATAAGGGATTAGGCTTCCTCAATGGCACAGCAGGTAAAGAATCTACCTGCAATGCAGGAGACACAGGAGATGCCGGTTCAATCCCTGGGTCTTGAAGATCCCCTAAAGAAGGAAATGACAACCCACTCCAGTATTCTTGCCTGAAAAATTCCATGGACAGAGAAGCCTGGCAGGCTACAGTCCAAAGGGTTGTAAAGAGTTGGACATGACTGAGCAATTAAGCACCTGTTTGCTGAATATGTGGTAGTAATTACCTATTAACTTTTCCTTGTCTAGAGCTTTCTAAGAGAGAAAATTTAGAATTAGTAATATATTTAGTGCTTATTTGTCTGAGTATTCAAGTTATTTTTTCACCTTTTACTAATTTTGTCAATACATTTGTATATTACTCATTTACTGTTGTTTTCAATGTAGTATTAAATCATATTTCATAACTAAACTTGATAAGTTTCAATGTCTTCAGTTATTCCATCTCATTTTGTGTGGTATTTGCATTCATGCTTTTTTACTGATGATACATTTTTTCAAATGTATGTCTGACCTGCTGCTGCTGCTGCTGCTAAATCACATCAGTATGTTTGACTCTGTGCGACCCCATAGACAGCAGTCCTCCAGGCTCCCCCGTCCCTGAGATTCATCAGGCAAGAACACTGGAGTGGGTTGCCGTTTCCTTCTCCAATGCCTGAAAGTGAAAGGTGAAAGTGAAGTCGCTCAATCGTGTCTGACTCTTAGCGAAGTCATGGACTGCAGCGCACCAGGCTCCTCAGTCCATGGGGTTTTCCAGGCAAGAGTACTGGAGTGGGGTGCCATTGCTTTCTCCCATGTCTGACCTACTGATCCTTAAAAAAATAGCTTTCAGTTTTATAAATCATATTTCTGTCTTCCATTTCATTTAATGACTATTTTATTATTTATTTTATTATTTTCTGTAATCTGTTTATTGTTAATCATTTTCTATCTTTATTTAAAGGCTTCACTTCAGTTCAGTCGCTCAGTCGTGTCTGACTCTTTGTGATCCCATGAATCGCAGCACGCCAGGCCTCCCTGTCCATCACCATTTCCCGGAGTTCACCCCAACTCGTGTGCATCGAGTCGGTGATGCCATCAAGACATCTCATCCTCTGTCGTCCCCTTCTCCTCCTGCCTCCAATCCCTCCCAGCATCAGGGAGACTGGGCATCAATTGAGCATCAGTTGACTCACTGGTCGTTTCCAGTGAGTCAACTCTTCACGTCAGGTGACTAAAGTATTGGAGATTTAGCCTCAGCATCAGTCCTTCCAATGAACACTGAGGACTGATCTCCTTTAGGATGGACTGGTTGAATCTCGTTGTAGTCCAAGGGACTCTCAACAGTCTTCTCCAACACCACAGTTCAAAAGCATCAATTCTTTGGTGCTCAGCTTTCTTCCCAGTCCAATTCTCACATCCATACATGACTACTGGAAAAACCATAGCCTTGACTAGATGGACCTTTGTTGGTAAAGTAATGTCTCTGCTTTTGAATATGCATTCTACGTTGGTCATAACTTTCCTTCCAAGGACTAAGTGTCTTTTAATTTCATGGCTGCAGTCACCATTTGCAGTGATTTGGGAGCCCCCCAAAATAAAGTCTGACACTGTTTCCACTGTTTCCCCATCTATTTCCCATGAAGTGATAGGACCAGATGCCATGATCTTAGTTTTCTGAATGCTGAGCTTTAAGCCAACTTTTTCACTCTCCTCTTTCACTTTCATCAAGAGGCTTTTTAGTTTCTCTTCACTTTCTGCCATAAGGGTGGTCTCATCTGCATCTCTGAGGTTATTGATATTTCTCCCGGCAATCTTGACTCCAGCTTGTGCTTCCTCCAGCCCAGTGTTTCTCATGATGTACTCTGCATATAAGTTAAATAAGCAGGGTGACAATATACAGCCTTGATGTACTCCGTTTCCTGTTTGGAACCAGTCTGTTGTTCCATGTCCAGTTCTAACTGTTGCTTCCTGACCTGCGTACAGGTTTCTCAAGAGGCAGGTCAGGTGGTCTGGTATTCCCATCTCTTTCAGAATTTTCCACAGTTTATTGTGATCCACACAAAGGCCTTCACATAGTCAATAAAGCAGAAATAGATGTTTTGCTGGAACTCTCTTGCTTTTTTGATGATCCTGTGGATGTTGGCAGCTTGATATCTGGTTCCTCCGTCTTTTCAAAAACGAGCTTGAACGTCTGAAAGTTCACGGTTCACGTATTGCTAAAGCCTGGCTTGGAGAATTTTGAGCATTACTTTACTAGCATGTGAGATAAGTGCAATTGTGCAGTAGTTTGAGCATTCTTTGGCATTGCCTTTCTTTGGGATTGGAATGAAAGCTGACCGTTTCCAGTCCTGTGGTCACTGCTAAGTTTTCCAGATTTGCTGGCATATTGAGTGCAGCACTTTCACAGCATCATCTTTCAGGATTTGAAATAGCTCAGCTGGAATTCCATCCCCTCCACTAGCTTTGTTCATAGTGATACTTTCTAAGGTCCACTTGACTTCACATTCCAGAATGTCTGGCTCTAGGTGAGTGATCACACCATCTTGATTATCTTGGTCATAAAGATCTTTTTTGTACAGTTCTTCCATGTATTCTTGCCACTTCTTCTTAATATCTTCTGCTTCTGTTAGGTCCATACCATTTCTGTCCTTTATCGAGCCCATCTTTGCATGAAATGTTCCCTTGGTATCTCTAAGTTTCTTGAAGAGATCTCTAGTCTTCCCCATTCTGTTATTTTCCTCTATTTCTTTGCATTGATTGCTGAGGAAGACTTTCTTATCTCTCCTTGCTATTTAAAAGCTTAGATACTTAATATTCTTTTTTACACTCTAAACAGTGTTTTCAAAACTATACATTTTCCTCTCTTCACTGTTGTATAAGCTTTAGACTGTCTCCTAGAATAAGAAGTTCACATTCTATAATACTTCATTATGTTCTTTCAGCTCCACTTGCAGTTTGCTCATACTCTTGTCCGTTGAGTCAGTGATGCCATCTGACCATCTCATCCTAAAGAAAAAGAGTTCAGAAATAAGAGTTCTTACTATCTGAAATAGTGCTATAAAGGACTGTGATTTCTGAGAAGGAAATAAATATGTAGAGGAGGAAGCAAACCATGAAAATACTGCCAGCCAAACTGCTTAACCCAGACCCAGGTAGCAGGAAATGTTCTGGGAAGAGAGGATCTGGCCAAATGAAACCATTTCATATCAGCCATCCAGCCTTAACATTGAAATCAAATTACCCTTAGAGCTGAAGTAAATGGCTTCTTTTCTTCATATTGGGCTTTAATCCTCTAACAAAATGGGACTAGGGACTAAATAATCTTTAAAGTCCTATTCATCTTTTCAGTTTCTATCTGTGATTTCACATTTATTTAATTATGAGGAAATTCACTACCCAACATATGTAAGCCTACTTACCACCAAAATAATACAAAATTATTTTATATGTAGATAAAATAACTAAAGAGAAAAATCAAAGCTGTAAGATTATTAGAACACAATATGACCAAATATTTTAAGCTCAGTGTGGAAAGGCTCACTTAAAGAGGAGAAATGTCTACACACAATCACCAACAGTCTTTGAAAAAATATATGTAACACATACATAAGACAAGGAGTTAATATTCCTAATATACACAGTGATTAAAGAATTAAAGATTAAAAAAGATTAAAGAAATCATACAATATGTAAATATATAAATAATATGAACATAAAAGTCGTAGAATACCTATAGACAGCCAATAAATATAAGGAATATGCTCAACTTTCTTCTTAGCCAGGAAATGCAAATGAAGATCAAATATAATACAATATCATACCCAGTGCATTAAATACTGGCTAGGGTCTGTGGAAATGGATAGTGAACAGTTTTTAGAACCATTAATATAAAGTGGGCATAATATACTTGATGAATACTTTAGAATGTCAATCAATTATTTAAAAAATAAAAATATAATTTGAGGGACTTCCCTGGTGGTCCAGTGGTTAAGACTCTGAGCTTCTAATTCAGGGCATGGAGGTTTGAACTCTGGTCTGGGAATTGAGACTACATGCTACTATAGCATACACATACATAAACACATACACACACATACACACACACATATACACACACATACACATATACACAGACATACACATATATAAATTTGAACGATCACTTTCACTTGTAGGAATCTATTCTTCAGAAAGTGCTATTTATAGACAAAGTTATGTATAGAACACTGCAGCTTTAAGTATTATTTATAAACCAAGAAACCTGGAAGTAAAAACTAAAGACACACCAATATAAAATAATGCATCAATATAATGTGTTACAAGATAGCAATTTTTAAATGAAATACACATGTACTCACCTGAAAAAGTAATACATGGTAGGTAAAAACTGCAAGATAAAACCAAAAGGCACATTCTTTTGGCATGTATTGCATATTTATATGTATGTGTAAGCGTGTGTGCACATGAGTAGTTATATATTGAAATCTATACGTGCTTTAGTCTGGGTGTTTATAATGATGATGATGATGAAGATGACTGATGGCAGCTGATATTTCCTAGGTCCTTACCTTTTGCTAGGCACTATCCTAAGCACTTTACATGGATTCATTTAACTAGTCCTCAGAACTATCCAATGAGTTAGAGTAGTACTCTCTCTTTTTAGAGACCACAAACAATTTGCCCAAATCACACAGCTAGGTGACAGAGCTGGAATTGATTTCAACAGTTGTTCTCCAGAACCCACATCTCTTAAACCTTTCATTAAACTTCTCTAAACAGGTTCGGCCGGAAACCAGACAGTAGACCACCGACATGGCCTGATACCTGGGCTTGCAGGCTCCCAAGGACCCTAGCCTCTCTTCTCTGGAGCACTTTTTTAAAGGCTCTGTCTCCTTTTCTTCTCCAGCAATATGTAGCTGAAATCTGTCTTTGATGCCTGTACTGAATAAGATGGAAGGTTAGTGATTTTAAAATATTAAGGTCCTATTAGGTGAGAAATAGCTTTTGAAGAAAATACTGTCACTGTGTGAGAGAAGCTTTATCTTAGCACCACAAGAATATTGATTTAATTCTGAGGTTGGTGAGAATATTGATAATTGAGTTGAACACAGTGAGAGAAAATGTTCTGTATTTGCATACAGTTGTACAACAGTGGTGAGCTAGAAATGGACCTACTCCTGTGCTCATGATCAATAGTCAAACAATTGCATTAAGAATAGGTAAAGGCCCAGGACTGACCTGCTGCTTACATTTCTCTTTGTGAAAGTTTTGAGGAATGAAATGAATATCAAAAACAAAACAAAATAAAATAATGCCCTCATCAGGATCATGTGGAGATGATCCAGCATTACTTTAGAAAAACACAGCAATGATTTCCAAAGCTAATTCAAACCAGATGCAGTTTAAAACTCACGGAAAGTAGTTTTCCAGTGAGAAAAAAAAAATTGGTCTCTTTCAGGGAGTTTCAGGACAACTTTTAGAATCACTCAATTGTGCTGCATTTTTATATCATTCTGTACAGCAAATATGTTTCTAAAAAGTCTTCAAAACAGTTGTTTTTTCAGTTATACATAAGCATTGCTATTTACAGTTTATTTCTTTCTATTTTCCTTCTAGTTTTATTGAGATATAATTGACATACAGCACTGTGTAAGTTTAAGGTATACAGAATAGTGATTTGACTTACATACATCATAAAATGATTACACAATAAGTTTAGTGAACATTCATGATCTCATATAGATACAAAATTTAAAAAAATTTTTTTCTTCTTGAGAACTCTTAGAATTTACTCTCTTATATAACATATGACAGGGTTAATTATATTTATCATGTTATACATTACATCCCTAGTAGTTATTTATCTTACAAATGGAATTTTGTTCCTTTTGACTAACTTCATCCAGTTCCTTCCTCCTACCCCCTCACCACCTCTGGTAACCACATCTGAAAGGGAAAAAAGCCAAGAGTTATGCTGTCATATCGGAAAGACTGCTTGGCAGAAACCTCCAGAGTTTTCATCAGCATCTCAACAGTCTCCTTCAGATTTTAGTACTCATAACTTAAAATATTTAATTACCATGAACTTCCAAATGTCACTAATTTTCAGTGGGTCTTTTAGTGTAGAAAATTCTCCCTAAAACAAATGCCTCATCAATTTAAACCATATCCATACTAGCAATTTTAGGTTAGTAAAATCTTTTGAGGACATTGTTCCCTGTACTGTCTTTTGGAAATTGTAAATAAACGAAAATAAAACAAACAAAAACCCCTTTCTCTTTCTTTGCAAAGCTAGTTGATTATAATAAATATTTATTATTTGACAGCTAAATTTTGAAATTGCCCAATGAGAGGGAAAGCAATTTTTACAGCCAGGAGCTGCCCCACATACTCAGAGAGGAAGAAATCTTGCCAATGCTCACTACAAATGTGGAAAAGCAGCCCACACCTGCCAGTTGTTTTGGAGATGGGAGACGTGTGTCAGGCCATGCTTCGTCCTGAATGCAGCGGCTGGCCTTTTGGACTGACATTATAAACTCTGCCAAATATATCTATCTATGCAGTGCTAAGAGCTTTATTCATTTCATAAATATTTCAGAATGCAATTATAGCAGAATGACTTTTTAAACCTTACAAAGCCCAAGCATAAAATTTTTAAAGGAAAAGTTTTTATAATAGAATCTAAATCTTTTACAAAAGTTGACATAAGAGAATAGGAGACCTCTATATTCCTGTCACTCAGCAACAACATTGTTACCACTTTGTCAGTTTCATTTCCTCTGATCTTCCCTTGCTTTCCTCCTGGTGTACCTCAGTGCAAATCCCAGACACTGTGTTGTTTTATTCATAAATATTTTCTATATCGCTAAATGAGAATGAGATGCTTTTATCTTTTTAACTTCTTATTACTAAGGAATATATACATTGTAATATTGCCCTGATTTAAATAATTGAATATTGCACTACTTAACAAAGGTCATGAATGCAAGAGGATAGTAATTAAGACCGCTGGAAAGAATGTAGCTGAAAGGAAAGGAATTTTTCCCATTTTTCTGTCTTCTCTTTAATTACTTACCATATTGTTTCCTTCTTCCAGTTTCCATGATTCATTAAGCAAATATGTTTTCTGGGTCATTATAAGCATAGAAACTAAAAAAAAGAAGGCCAACATAAATGCAATATGAAGCATATAATTCTTAATTTTTTGAATGCTTTTGTAATGACAGGTTATAAGGGTGAATGATTTCAGGTTATAGCAACAATTATTTTTCTGTACATTCTTAAACCAGACTGTAATAAAATAGTAAATAAGTAACCTAGGTTTTACAATTCATGTGAAATACTTCCTGTGTTGAACATTTTTCTTTCTGTCACACAAACTAAAAGAACATACAGGAAAAATGCAACAAGAACTACTCTATTCATCTTCAGTAATTCCCTCTATGCTATACTTTAGGCCTCTGAATTTCTTTAAAACACTACATAATTTTTATTAGAGAGATCTAAATTTTATATATTGATATACCAACATTTTTAAAAACTCAGTCATATAGACGGATGAGTGGATGCATGGATAGATGGATAGATAGATATATAGATAGATGGGTAGATTTTTAAAATTTTGTTGCTATTTTTATTTTTGTTTGCTTTGGGATTTTGGATCTCAAGTGCACAGAATTGAATTGATTATACTCCTTGGTTCCTGGCAAATTTTTATTGTCAACCAGTGCATCTTTCTTTTATTTCATGATTTTTCTCATTCGTTTCTGCATCATCAGTCCCCTCCAAACCCCACCATGGGAGTACATGCAGTTAATGTACACTCTTCCAGTCCACATTCCATGTGGTCTGTGGTCATTTGCAATGTGAGCATTCATGAAATTTATTTTTGTTAATGCAGATATGCTCTTATTGTCACAACTGGCATCACATGCTGTTTCTTACTATTCTATTCAACTTCATAGTTATGAAATGTGCTTACTTCATAGCTATGAAATGTGCTTACTTCATAGTTATGAAATCTTTTCCATGCTGATCATTGTCTCAAGCATAAGGATTCCTCTCATGCATATTAATACACTGCATGTTATTTATACCTATAAAATTTACCCATTTTTCAGCTCCTAGATTGCCTTCAACTTTTTCCAGCACAATATACTTTGATAGGCATCACTGTACATGTCTCCTTGAGCATCTGTGAAGAACATCACTCAAGTCCACACTCAGGAGTGAACTTGGAGTCGTAACAAATATGCCTACAGTTTTCACTCAGTACTATCAGACTGCACTCGAGATGGTTACATTCTGTTAGAACTGCCCGTCTCAGTGTTATATTAGATTATTTCCTCACATCCTTGCCAGCCTTTGATGTTATCGTTCTAATTTTTAACAACCTGATGGTGTAACAGCAGTGGAGTCATACCGGTTTGAGAGGTTATGTGTGTGACATCAGAGAAGGCAGTGGCACCCCACTCCAATACTCTTGCCTGGAAAACCCCATGGATGGAGGAGCCTGGTAGGCTGCAGTCCACAGGGGTGGCGAAGAGTCGGACACGACTGAGCAACTTCACTTTCATATTCACTTTCATGCACTGGAGAAGGAAATGGCAACCCAGTCCAGTGTTCTTGCCTGGAGAACCCCAGGGACGGGGGAGCCTGGTGGGCTGCCGTCCGTGGGGTCGCACAGAGTTGGACACGATTAAAGCGACTTAGCAGCAGCAGCAGTGTGACATCAGAGCTTCCTTGGTGGCTCAGCGGTAAAGAAGCTGCCTACAATACAGGAGCCACGGGAGATGTGGGTTCAATCCCTGGGTTTGGAAGATGCCCTGGAGGAGGGCATGTCAACCCACTCCATAGGATTCCAAGAGAAGCCCGGTGGGCTACAGTCTCTGGGGTCACAGAGAGTTGGCTAAGGCTGAAGCAACTGAGCATGCAAGCACGTGTGGCCTCAGATTCTCATCCCACCCCTGAATATCTGTGTAACTTTCTGTTCCTGGTTTCCTCCTTTCCTAAAAAGGAGACAATAATGATGCCTAGTTCATGGAGTTGCTCTAAGGTCAGAACAGAGCAGTTATACTTTAAAAGCACTTAGGGTAGTGGCACTCAAATATTGGATGTTTATGTAGTTCCATCAATTAATAATGAGTGCCCAAATAAGCTTTCTTTGTATATGCTCCATATCTTTACATTACTTTTCCGTAAAGTTCCTTGACTTTATTCTTGCTGCATTAATTTTATTTGCATGTATTCTTGATATCCTTAGTTATTTACAGAAATTAAAACGTTTTCACTCAGTCTACCCACATCTTCAATTTTATCTTTGTTGTCCTATTTTAAGCCCATACCTTTAGTTCCAATGTAGTCAAAGCTATCAATTTTTCTCTTTATATTTTGTGCTACTTTTGGTATCAAGAAATCTTTTTCTACTCAGAAATCACAACACCTGTGGTGGATTCATGTTGATGTATGGCAAAACCAATACAATATTGTAAAGTAATTAGCCTCCAATTAAATAAATTTAAATTAAAAAAAGAAATCATAGACACATCCAATTTTATATATATTGAATTCGTTTGACTTTGTATTTTGTATCACATTATTCTAATCATCTCATAATCTTATTGAACTTTCTTGTTGTATCCGTTTGTCAGTAGAATTCTTAAACTTTTAATCTTCAAATTAGCATCTGCAGATAATGAGTTTTGATTCTTTTTAGCAGTTCTTAATCTCTTTTAATTAGCCTCCAATTAAATAAATTTAAATTAAAAAAAGAAATCATAGACACATCCAATTTTATATATATTGAATTCGTTTGACTTTGTATTTTGTATCACATTATTCTAATCATCTCATAATCTTATTGAACTTTCTTGTTGTATCCGTTTGTCAGTAGAATTCTTAAACTTTTAATCTTCAAATTAGCATCTGCAGATAATGAGTTTTGATTCTTTTTAGCAGTTCTTAATCTCTTTTATTACTTTTTCTGGTCTTGTATTGTCCATGACTTCCTGTACCCACTTGAGCATTACTGAGATACTAGGGCTCCTATTGCCTTTTCTTATTAGTTTTTTCCAGTCTCAGATGAAATCCTTTTAAAATGTTCCCACTTGCTATGTCATTAGGTTAAGAAAGTTCCCTTTTCCCAAAGCTACCTAGTTTTCTAACAATGTTGACATAAAGAGATTTTATTTTTTTAATATATTGAGATTATCTTATTTTTTTCTTTTAAACAAAATTCATTTTTTACTTGGTTGAATAAAAATTTAGATCTGATATGGTGTTAATGTTCCTAAGTGAAAATAAACTGTAATTTTATTTTCTTGAAATGCCCTTATTGAGGTTTATATGCTATAACTGCTTCATGGAAAGAATTTTAGCAGTTTCTCTTTTTTCCTCCTTT
>SJYC01017845.1:0-15249 GCA_006408675.1 Madoqua kirkii | reverse complement strand
AAAAGAAGAGGCTCTATGAGTATTGGGTGTTGATATTTTGATATGTTGTTACAGAACAGTGTGAATATTACCATTTCTGTTAGAAAATAAAATTACTATGCTATCTATATTCTTGTAGATGCTGCTGCTGCTAAGTCGCTTCAGTTGTGTCCAACTCTGTGCAACCCCATAGACAGCAGCCCACCAGGCTCCTCCGCCCATGGGATTTTCCAGGCAAGAGTACTGGAAGGGTGCCATTGCCTTCTCCATTCTTGTAGATGAATGAATATCAAATATGTCTGGAAAAATACACAAGAAGCTGTTAACTCAGCTGCCTCTGGTGAAAGCTGAAATAGAGATACATTTTTATTTCTCACCTATACTTCTGAATTGTTTTACCATGGTCATGTAATACCTATTTCAAAACGAATTCATTAAGGAAAAATCAAATTGTATATAACTAGTGATCTCCAGAGAAGGCAATGGCACCCCTACTCCAGTACTCTTGCCTGGAAAATCTCATGGACGGAGGAGCCTGGTAGGCTGCAATCCATAGGGTTGCTAAGAGTTGGACACGACTGAACGACTTCACTTTCATTTTTCATGCACTGGGGAAGGAAATGGCAGCCCGCTCCAGTGTTCTTGCCTGGAGAATCCCAGGGATAGGGGAGCCTGGTGGGCTGCCTTCTGTGGGGTCGCATAGAGTCGGACACAACTGAAGTGACTTAGCAGCAGCAGCAGCAGCAGTGACCTCCAGAGAAGCCTGTAATTTGGAAAACCGTGATAGAAAATGTACATGCATAAAAATTAGCTTTCTTCCTCTGCATCCTGAGCAATTTGCTTTCTCAGTAACAATAAAATCAATTGCCACATCAGCTTCAGTTAAATGAATGCAAAGTAAGGAGTAAACTTTCATCTATATTATACAGTGCTTTGCCCATGCTACAAAAGCAAACTCTGTAGGGAAAACAATAAGATCAGCACCCTGAAGCACTTGTAAGAGGTAACTCACACGGTAAGCTAAGTATATAATACCACAGTCACAAACAGCCCAGCCTGAGAACATCCCAAAATGACTGCTGCTTTTTTTTTTTTCCAAAAATTTTTCTTGGTAAAGGAAGCAGGTGGCAACGAGATGCACCACAACTCCCTGAACCTCTGAAGACTTATAAAGCTCTGTCCCCCGGGTAAGACTGCTATCCTTCCAGTTTTTCATTCTTTCCAAGAAAACTGACAAGCTGTTTCTCTTGGCACTTTCAAACCGGCAAGATCAAGACAGAGAGAAACTGTGGCCAGCAGGGATGGAGAGACTGGCAGATGAAATGATGGGGCTGATTGTTACCTGGACAGCCAATATTTTTTTTTTTCCCTAAACGATGCACTAAACAGTTTTAATTGTTGATCTCCTCCATCTGTCGCCAAGGAAAATGTCCTTCCTGGGAGGACGCATTTCCTGGATTTTCAGTAAGTTCTCTCAGGATCTCTACGATTTCTGAGATTCCGATTCCCCTCGGGCTGCAGGAAAGGGCGCAGGAGGTTGGTACAGGATGCTGAGCTTAGGCTGAGAAGGGATTGCCTCTTGGCTAGTAACTGCCTGGTCACTTGGCCCCTCCCGTTTGAGGGCCCGCCCCCTCTTCCGCCTCCCCGCAGAGCAAACCCTATAAAACCGCTGCGACCTGGGTCCATCCAATCGGTCTGGGTTCAGTCCGACTCCCAGGTCAGAGAGATCCCGCGTCCACTTCCCGGAACATCGCGTGCCCGAGTCATGGCCCAGGGGCTGTACCACGAGGAGTTCGCCCGCGCCGGCAAGCGGGCGGGGCTGCAGGTCTGGAGAATTGAGAAGCTGGAGCTGGTGCCGGTGCCCGAGAGCGCGTACGGCGACTTCTACGTCGGGGATGCCTACCTGGTGCTCCACACGACGCAGGCCAGCCGGGGCTTCACCTACCGCCTGCACTTCTGGCTGGGTAAGGGGCCAGCCGGCCGCGAGGCCGCCCGGGGATTGCGAGTGGCGGGCTGGGGGGAGGCAGCGCTTGCTGGAGCCACCTGGAGACCCGTCGCGCCGGTTGCGCCCGGGTGGGGGCCCCCTCCAACTTTGGGGTTGGACACCTTCCACTCGCGAGAGTCCGCGCCTGCAAACACGGCAGCGAACGCAGGGCGCGGCGAAGTGGGGGAGCAGTCTTACCCCCATCGCTTTGACCTTTGTCGAGTCCACCTCCCAGGTTTTGCAGCTGGTTCCTCTAGCTTCTCCCCCTTTCACCTTCCAGTCTCCAAACTCCCGCTTCCTCCCAGTGCGGCTGCCAGCGGCGCCCTGGGGCCGGCCAAGTTAGGCTCACCTTACGACAAGTTCAGTCCTGGTTTCCCTGTCAGCGAGGAGATGAAGTCAAACAAGTTTGTGGGCATTCGCCCGCAGCCGCGGGAAATCCTTTAAAATATATATACTCGCCTGCAAACACGGCAGCGAACGCAGGGCGCGGCGAAGTGGGGGAGCAGTCTTACCCCCATCGCTTTGACCTTTGTCGAGTCCACCTCCCAGGTTTTGCAGCTGGTTCCTCTAGCTTCTCCCCCTTTCACCTTCCAGTCTCCAAACTCCCGCTTCCTCCCAGTGCGGCTGCCAGCGGCGCCCTGGGGCCGGCCAAGTTAGGCTCACCTTACGACAAGTTCAGTCCTGGTTTCCCTGTCAGCGAGGAGATGAAGTCAAACAAGTTTGTGGGCATTCGCCCGCAGCCGCGGGAAATCTTTTAAAATATATATACATATATATATATATATATATATTTTTTTTTTTTTTTTTTTTGCCTTGGACTCAGCTTAGCGTTCTCTAGTAACTGCAACGGTTAAGTAAGTTCTTGGCTGCTTTAAAAATTATTCCAAGCCTGCACCGCGCTGCTTGCAGCTTTGGTGAACAGAAATTCCTCTTGATTAGGATGCTGGTGGCCTTAACAATACAAAGTAAATAACTTTCTATGGCAGATTTTGTATTTAGATGAGTCGCTTTATAATGACTGTTTTCATATTTATTACTTATGTGTTTGAACAAGGACACAGTTTGAAACAAAACAGCTCCTTCATCGGTCGTAATTATTTTGGGCTTCACCCTTACCGGGCCCTTAGGACACTGGGCCTTGTGTGTTCTACTTTTTCCACCTTCTACTTTTACTCGTAAACATCCTGAATGTCTAACCTCTCCCTGTGAGATCCTGTGCCACTGGGCACACCCCGTCTAACAACACACCGATTATCTGAGCCTTATTCCCTTCGTTGAGAATCAGCTTGCCTCCCCCTAGACTGTGTTTATTTTTAGTTTTATTCATTATGGGGAAAACACCCAAAACCATATACATATACATTTTGAAGTCCCTTAAAGTCATTTTTCCGAAGATTTTGAGGCAAAATGGTAGAGAATACTGAGAAGTGATGTTCTCAATATTAGCCACCACCTGGAGCAAACACTTCAAAATGAGAAAACCATACAGGGAGACAGGACTGTTTCATTATAACATTTATTTGATACTAAAATTTTGTGCCGACTTGAGGAGGCTGAGGCTGAGATCCAAACTCATTGTGATTTTCTAGTATAATGTCACTACTCCTTTTATCACAGACAGTGATCTATTTATGTTTTATACCAAGAATCACCCCACTGAAATCTTAATGAATAACTTATGTTCATGAATGAGTGATGCCACATAGAATAGTAATGCCTTCACCTTGGTCCTTCTGTTTAGAACTTAGTTCTGCAATGAGTAAAAGTGTCGTAATGAATAAATGAATCAGACTTCAGAAAGAGAAGAGAAACTAAACTGATGTAGTTCATCAGTTTCAGAAAATGTAATAGAAATGCTTTGGGCAGAAACATTTTATGATCTTAAAGATCTATAAAAGCTGAACTTAATAGTGTGTTAATTAATAGGTTAATTCAGTAACTTTCAATGTGTCCAGCACTGTGTAAGGCATTTTTGCATGCGAATACCTTAAGGAACTTCCCTGAAAGTTTACAATCTCAATGTTGCAATAAAACAAAAGTGATAGAACACAGGTAAAATGTGATGAGTGCCAGTAAAGAGACAAAGTGTCTGTGGTCATTGGGAAGCAGAAAAGCCTTGATGGAAAAAAAGGAAAATGAGCGGAGTTGGGAGGGATTGTGTGAAATGTGGAAAGTTTAGAGCACAGTAGCCAGCAGGACCTGTAGATATAACTAGACCTAAATTTGGGCTTCCCAAGTGGCACAGTGGTTAAAGAACCCTGTCAGTGCAGTAGACACAGGAGATGGGAGTTCGATCTCTGGGTTGGGAATATCCGCTGGAGGAAGAAATGACGACCCACTCCAGTATTCTTGCCTGGGAAATCTCCTGGACAGAGGAGCCTGGCAGGCTGCTGTCTGTCCATGGAGTAGCAGAGTCAGATACCGCTGAGCACAAGCATGCCATTAGACCTAAATTTGGGTGAATTCATGAGGTTTGTTCAGAAAAACAGATTGAGAGGACCTTCCACGAGGGAGAGCTGAAAGTTCAAGGGAAGAGAAAGCCTGACTAAAGGAAGTCAGTTGAGAGGAAGATGAAAGAGAGTGAAGTTAAAATCAGCCTGGAATGAGAAGGAGCATAGCGTAGAAACGAAGAAACAGACCAGCTGAGAGGAAGAAAAGGGAAACAGGAAGAAGTGGACCCAAAACAGGAGAACAGAGGAAGAGTTATCTTCCCTGGTCTCTCCCTCAGTGTCTTTCTATAATACCCTCACATATCTCCGATCTTTTTATTTGATTATTTGTTTGTTTGTTTTTTCCTTTACAAAGTAAGCATTTTTTTGCATGTAATTTAGAAGTTGTTGCATTGGTTCTTCCTGAAAAAAACATTTCAGTTTTGTACCTAGCAGTTTAAATGCATCTACTAACTAGTCTGTGCTGGGTTCTATATCAAGCATGGTGAATCCAAAAAACTGGATGAGAGTGTAAAATGAACAATGCAAAGAATTTATACACCGGCTGGGGAGGATGCTGAGAAACTGGAGTTTTATACATTGCTTGTGGTGGGGGTGGAATATAAAATGCACAACCATTATGGAAAAGACTTTGGCAGTTTCTTATGAAACTGAACATGCAACTTCCATGTGACCCAGTAGTTGCACTCACGGGTATTTAATCCAGAGAAATTTCATATTCATGCAAAAACCAGTACATAGCAAAATTTCAGTCAGCCCACATAACTTTCAACAGGTTACTGATTAAACAAGTGGCACGTCTATACCAAGGACTACTACTCAGCAACAAAAAGGAACAAACTTTTTTTTAAATTAATTTTAATGTTATGTTAGTTTCTACTGTACAGCAAAGTGGATCAACTATACATACATATATATACACACATATTCTATTTTTTTGGATTTCCTTCCCATTAAGTCACCACCAAGCACTGAGTAGAGTTCCCTGAGCTATCCAGTACGTTCTCATTAGTAATCTATTGTATACATAGTGTCAATAGTGTATATATGTCAATCCCAGTCTCCCAATTCATCCCACTCTCCTTCCCCACTTGGTGTCCATACATTTGTTCTCTATTTCTGTTTTGCAAATTAGATCATCTATACCATTTTTCTAGCTTCCGCATATATGCACTGATATATGTTATTTGTTTTTCTCTTTCTGACGTCACTCTGGATGAGAGCCCCAAACTCCAGATAAACACAAGTCAGATGAATCCCTTAGGGAATTGTGCCTAATGGGGAGAAGAAAAACAACACCAGAAGGTCTCATGCTATATGATTCTACTCATATAACATTTAAAAAATCTAGATTCATTGCTACCAGGGTTAAGGATGAGGTGAGGAAGGAGTGGTTCAGGTGGGAGGTGGGTGGAGTTTTAAAAAGGCACCGTGAGGGGCTTTTTGGTGATGGAACTATACAGTATCTTGACTATGATGGTGGGTATGTAAATTTACACATGTGATAAAATTATAATTTAATTAATGTACAAATGCAGATGACTACAAGTAAAATTGCGGAAATGTGAAAAGTGTAAGTGGATTGTATCAGTGTCAATATCCTGGTTGTGGCCGTCTGTGCTGTCCTGTACTTATACTTTAATGTATGTATACTGAATTAGTGGAGAAGGCAATGGCACCCCACTCCAGTACTCTTGCCTGGAAAATCCCATGGACGGAGGAGCCTGGTATGCTGCAGTCCATGGAGTCGCGAAGAGTCAGACAGGACTGAACAAATTCACTTTCACTTTTCACTTTCATGCATTGGAGAAGGAAATGGCAACCCACTCCAGTGTTCTTGCCTGGAGAATCCCAGGGACGGCGGAGCCTGGTGAGCTGCCGTCTATGGGGTCGCACAGAGTCGGACACGACTGAAGCGACTTAGCAGCAGCAGTGGCATACTGAATTAGTATACATACAGTATACTACTTTAGTATACTAAACTATATGTACTAAAGTTTTACAAAATGTTCCATTTGAGGAAACTCGGTCTACTGATCCGTCTGTCTGTTCTTCAGCCAATACCACACTATCTTAATTAATTATTGTGCCTGTATAGGAAAACTTAATATCAGGTAGAGTTAGTTTTTTTTTAACTTATTTTACTTTGTCAGGATTGCATTAGCTACTCTAGGGACTGTGCCTTTTCATGTTAATTTTATAACAAACTCAGGTAATCTGTAGTAAACCTTGATATGATTTTGATAGGAACTGCATTAAATCTATAGGTCAATTTGGGGAAAATTGACATATTTATTATATTACAAGAATTACAGTTCATGAACACTGTCTTTACTAAGGTCTTTGATTTTTATCATCATTTTGTAGTTGTTAGCATGTAGATCATGTACTTGTTTCCTTAAACATATTCCTGAGTATTTCAATTTCTTTGAAGTGACTGAAAATGGTATTGTGCTTTCAATTTCAATTTCTGCATGTTCATTGTTTCTATATAAAAATGAGACTGCTTTTTGTTATTGATTAATATTTATCATGCTATCTTGCTGAATGCATTTATTCTTAAGGGTTTGTTTTATTCTTAGGATTTTCTATGCAGATCATCCTGTCATTTCTAAATAGACACATTGTTTTATTCCTTTACAATCTCTGTGTTTTTTATTTCTTTTTCCTACCTTTCTGCAATAGTTAGAACTTCCCGTGTTATGTTCAGTAAGAGTATTTGCCTTGTTCCCCATCTTTGGGGGAAAGGATTCAGTCCTTGATCATTAAAAATTATGTTAGCTTTAGGTTTTTTGAAGATGCTGTTTATTTAAGTTGAGAATTTTCCCCTGTATTCCAGACTTGCCGAGAACTTTTATCATGAATGGATATTCCATTAACCTAGTCATTAAACCTCTCTTTTTATTATGTTTTATATATAAAATCATCACATCCTCGAAACAATTTCAGGAAGTTTACAGCATATGGCTTCCCAAGGTGCTCAGTGGTAAAGAATCTGCCTGCAGTGCAGGAGACGCAAATTAGATCCCTAGGTCGGGAAGATTCCCTGGAGAAGGAATTGACAGCTCACTCCAATATTCTTGCCTGGAAAATCCCACGGGCAGAGGAGCTTGGTGAGCTACAGTCCATGGCTGATACAAAAGAGTCATACACGACTCGGAGACTAAACATACAGCATATATATAAATAAAATATAATACAATATAATGTAAATAACATAACATAAAACAATATAACATGAAAGGCATTGGGAAAATCAGCGTGGGAAAAATAAATGAAGTCATAAGAACTCATCAAAACACTCAGTAGTTTTTATACACTTATGAGAATTTCATCATGCTATAACTGAATTTGATTCTAGTTTTTATATTCAAAGGCTAATATTGGTTTCATTAAGACCTTTCAGCCTTTTTAGAAGACTCTGGTTTACTCATACTGACATTCTCTGGCCTAGCACAGTACATAAGCATCAAATTATAGGATAATTTAATGAACTTACTTCCAGTTCATTTATTAATCACATACCTATCCATTTGTATCTACCTCAAGAAACTCAGATTTCAACTTGTTCTCAAGTAAGAATATGTGTATCAGATGCATCATCCTTAACACCTTTCCTATTAAGGCTGAGTTAAGTTTCCCTCCTTTAACATCTTTGCCTTCATTGATAATTTAATTTATGGATGGGGAAGTGGACAGAAGAATGGCACTCGAGCCCTTTCAGACTGCAACATTGCATGTGTTTTTTATGTGTGTTAAGTGATTTCCTCTGACTGCAACAGAGTTCATAAAATTGATATCTAGCTACTGATTTTTTTTTCCTGAGAAGATAGCACACCAGTCTTCTTTGAGAGTAAGAGAGGAATTATAAATAAATCCAATTCTTTCTTTAATATACTTGACTGACTTCCTTTCTTCAACTCTAGTGAATACTCCTAGTTGGGGTTCCAGGTGAACTCTCGTATTGTTACAACTTCTAAATATTTATGTGTCAGTTATCCAGGGAGGAGAATTATATTCCCCAGTCACCTCAAAATTTTACTGCTAGTGAGAATCTGAGTTTAAAAAATGCCTACCAGTATTATAGTTTCCAAGATCTGTGCCTCAGAGTCACAGAAACCTGTCTTAGAAACCTGGGTTGTGTCTGCCAAAGGTTAACTTTATGACCTCAAGGAAGTTGCTTTTTCTCTCTAAGCCTCCATGTTCTCTGCTGTAACATGGTAGAAAATGATTTCTGCTTCGCTGGGTTATTTGAAGATTAAAGCAGATCATTAATGTAAAATACTAGCACAGTGTGGCCCATAGCAAGGGTGCTTAAATGTATATTAGCTACTATTATTTCTAGAATCATTAATGGTTTTCACACAGGTTAGGTATAGTAAAAGTTATTAAATGTCTTATATATTTTTAGGTCCTCTCAGGACTGTCCTGGTTCTGATCTTTGTGTATATTGAGGACACTGGGTCTTAAGAATTGATGTTTTGACCTCAGTGAGGTTGCCTGGATCAGATCTGTATTAGAATGAAATTTAAATGTGTGTTACATGTTAAATTCCCAGGATAATACTGCATATCTTAACATTCAAAAGATGTGAGCATACTGGTGCTTTTATTTTCCCTTTTCCTTCAGAGAATGTTATCTATACCAATAAAATAGTGAAGTGGGGACACTGGGACTCAAACACAGGGGAAAGCTTAAGATATGAGGGAAATTATCAGCTCTGTAGTCCTAGAAGCAATCTTTATGTTTATCTTGAGAACACAATGTCTGGACTTAAAAAAAAAAGTATTGGCATATCCCAACAATCTGTACTGTTCTAGGATTTTATCGCTTAGAAGTGAATATGATTTGAACTTAATACATTTTTGTTGTTCAGGTGCTAAGTTGTGTCTGACTCTTTTGTGACCCCATGGAGTCTAGCCCATCAGGCCATCTGTCCATGGGATTTTCCAGGCAAGAATACCAGGGTGGGTTGCCATTTCCTTCTCCAAAGGATCTTTCTGACCCAGGGATCTAACCCATATCTCCTGCATTTAAAGATGGATTCTTTACCACTGAGCCACCAGGGACGCCTCATTTTTAAAGTTGTCAAATTCAGAACCAGACAGATCCATCTCTTGATCTTAAACATGGTACTAAAGTAAATTGCTTGAGAAAATTGGATTGCAAAGATTACATGTGGAGAATTTTGAAGAAATTTGACCATATTCCATCAAAGTTCAGACAAGCCCAACTAAAAGAATTATGGACTGACTGACAGCTGTCGGTTGAGCTTTTTGAAAGGGCTATCTTATCTTGAAGATTATGACTTTGGAGGAACTAAGGTGCTTGGCAGTGAAAGAATCAGAACATGTGAAATTCCTTAAAAATGTATTGACATAATTATGCCTATGTTATACATACTTAAACAACCCTTTATATGTTAAAAAAATAGAGATAAGGTCAAGTTACGTTAATTTTCCCATTCTCAAAGTGTTATTTAGTTCTGCCCTATGATGTTTGCATTTCTTACAAATATTAATATATTGACACGCTGGAAACCTAGAGATTAATGCTGAGAAAGGCTAAGACAATTGGAAAATATTTTGATAGCCTCATCTTATCTACTGTACCAAATGCATCTGAATCCTACCGGAATATATTGTTATAGCATCCTGAACGTATTTGGACAGTGGTGATTCTTTTAAGGTTTAAAAAAAAAAAAACTGGAAAGCAGGTACAGAGCAATTCTTTTAATTATTAGCAAAACAGTATTTTATATTGCATCATTTCTGCTGAAAGATTGTTCTGTTGAAAATGAACAATTTATACATAAACTTATGGTTCAGTTCAGTCACTCAGTCGTGTCTGACTCTTCGACCCCAAGAATCACAGCACTCCAGTCCTCCCTGTCCATCACCAACTCCTGGAGTTCACTCAAACTCATGTCCATCGATTCGGTGATGCCATCCAGCCATCTCATCCCCTGTTGTCCCCTTCTCCTCCTGCCCTCAATCCCTCCTAGCATCAGGTCTTTTCCAGTGAATCAACTCTTCACATGAGGTGGCCAAAGTATTGGAGTTTCAGCTTTAGCATCAGTCCTTCCAATGAACCCCTGGGACTGATCTCCTTTAGGATGGACTGGTTGGATCTCCTTGCAGTCCAAGGGACTCTCAAGAGTCTTCTCCAACACCACAGTTCAAAAGCATCAATTCTTTGGCACTCAGCTTTCTTCACAGTCCAACTCTCACATCCATACATGACCACTGGAAAAACCATAGCCTTGACTAGATGGACCTTTGTTGGCAGAGTAATGTGTCTGCTTTTCAATATGCTGTCTAGGTTGGTCATAACTTTCCTTCCAAGGAGTAAGCGCCTTTTAATTTCATGGCTGCAGTCACCATCTGCAGTGATTTTGGAGCCCCCAAAATAAAGTCTGACACTGTTTCCACAATTCACTATCTATTTCCCATGAAGTGATGGGACCAGATGCCATGATCTTGGTTTTCTAAATGTTGAGCTTTAAGCTAACTTTTTCACTCTCCTCTTGCATTTTAATCAAGAGGCTTTTTAGTTCCTCTTCACTTTTTGCGTATTTGAGGTTATTGATATTTCCTCCCGGCAATCTTGATTCCAGCTTGTGCTTCCTCCAACCCAGTGTTTCTCATGATGTACTCTGCATATAAGTTAAATAAGCAGGGTGACAATATACAGCCTTGATGTACTCCTTTTCCTATTTGGAACCAGTCTGTTGTTCCATGTCCAGTTCTAACTGTTGCTTCCTGACTTGTATATAGGTTTCTCCAGAGGCAGGTCAGGTGGTCTGGTATTCCCATCTCTTTCAGAATTTTCCACAGGTTATTGTGATCCACACAGTATAATTCAAAGATAGTTTCTGAGTTTTTTCTTATCAGACATTCTGCCTTAATCCTGTTTCTCAGTTGACAAATGAGATACTGTCATTGCTCTTTTAGGAAAGGAATGTACTCAGGATGAAAGCACAGCAGCTGCCATCTTTACTGTTCAGATGGATGACTATTTGGGTGGCAAACCTGTGCAGAACAGAGAACTTCAAGGCTATGAGTCTACAGACTTTGTTGGCTACTTTAGAGGAGGTCTGAAATACAAGGTAAGCAGCTCCCTCATTGTTTTATGACCCTTTCTCTTTCTATGCATCCATATCCATGTCTTGATAGAATAAAAGTTCACTGAGGGCAGGTTTTTTTTTAAATTGGAAGATAATTGCTTTACCGTACTGAGTTGGCTTGTGCTGTGCAGCAGTGTGAGTCAGCCGTAAGTATGCACACGTCCTCTCCCTCTTGACGCTCCCCTCCGTGCCCCTGCCACCTTGTCCCACCCCTTGGATTGTCACAGAGCACCAGCTTGAGCTCCCTGTGCCTGAACAGCAGCTTCCCACTGGCTGGCTGTTTTACGCATGGTAGTATATGTCAATTAAGGTAAGCAGCTCCCTCATTGTTTTATGACCCTTTCTCTTTCTATGCATCCATATCCATGTCTTGATAGAATAAAAGTTCACTGAGGGCAGGTTTTTTTTTAAATTGGAAGATAATTGCTTTACCGTACTGAGTTGGCTTGTGCTGTGCAGCAGTGTGAGTCAGCCGTAAGTATGCACACGTCCTCTCCCTCTTGACGCTCCCCTCCGTGCCCCTGCCACCTTGTCCCACCCCTTGGATTGTCACAGAGCACCAGCTTGAGCTCCCTGTGCCTGAACAGCAGCTTCCCACTGGCTGGCTGTTTTACGCATGGTAGTATATGTCAATGCTACTTAATCTGAGTGAAGTAATTCTAAAAGAGGGCAGAGTATTTCTTTTTTTTTTTTAGGGTATTTTGTTTTCATTTAAATTTATTGTGTTCACTGATATAGCCCCAGGACTCTCTAGACACATAATAAGTACTTGATAAATGTTTGTGGAACATACGGTATAATGTATGACCTATTCTGACCTAATTTCATTTTTCAGGGTAATTTTTAATGAAGTTAAGTAAATATAGGCAACATGGGCATTAACAGTGTTTACTTTTTGCTATTCTAAAGAATCTCTGAACTTGCTAGAAATAACCCATGACTCAGGAATTTCAGTTGTTCTGGAACATATGAATCCAGTATTTATAGCAATTATAACTTCAGTTAATACCTGGAACTATACATACATTTCCCAAATAACTTAGTTTGATTTTAGAAATGTTACAAATGAAACCACTGAATTGAACATATGTGTGGTTCAGCCTCGCAAACTCCTACACAAATACTGGCATACACACATTACCCACCCCACCCCCCCCCCCCGCCACACACACACACATACACACACACACACACACACACACACACACACACACACACATTCACAGAGTTTATGTGTTTTGGCCTGAAACTCATCATCAGATGACTTTACTTTGGAAATAAACAAGTAAAATATCAGAAAATTAACTATCTCTGTACCTTTAAGGCAACTTTGAGTAAAGGACAGCTTTTTCTGGAATTCTCTCAGTGAGCCTTTCAGATCGTCCATCTTTCATTATTCCCCATGCCCCTGAGAATATTCAGTTAGTGTGAGGAATACCTTCCCTACAAACACCCCAGAAACAATCTTTTTTAAAAGCAAACGTGCTTTAGCAGCAGTCTGTGAGACCCTACCACCTCACCCCTCCAGTATTTTAGCCCTGTGGAAACCTAAAACTTCAGAAGTAAACTACTAAAGTAGAATTCTGACTCTAGTCTAGAGACTATTAAATATGAAACTATTCCTTTTATTTAATTCACATGAGTTACTTTTATGTCAAATGATCCTGGAATATACTGTATATTAGTGGATCCAAGATTTCGAGTAAGCTGGGGCTTGCATTACTAAATGCATGTACTGTACCATCATGGTTATGAATCCATTTCTGTCACATGTAGCTTGTTTGCCTCAGGGAAACAGGTTTTCTGTGCTCAGTTTCCTCAAATGTGCAACAGGATAACAATAGCTTTCTTGTGTAGATGTCATAAGGATTAGATTAAATGATAAAATGCATATGAAATCATTTAAGATTCATGCTATTGTTAATTCTTCTGGTATTAGTGGGTCTTCTGAAATCAAATTTCTGGAAATATATTTAAAAGTGGACATGACAAAAGTAATTTTACAGCTATTGAATAATTGTCTTCTAATTGTCAACATTAAAAGCACCAGAAATCAGCTTTTTTTTTTTTTTAAGAAATCAACATTTTTGAGGAAGAGGATATTTGCACATAGAGGTCAAATTTATCAGCAAAAAAGTCAGTTTACTATCTTATCATTAGTGACATTAACCAGATGGTAACATGTGTTGTTGTAGCTAGACTTGATAAGAGATGTGGAAACAGAGATCATTTTACCACCCAGAACAGTAAAGATTATTATTATGATGTTATATTTAATTTCATGCTTTTAGGGATGTACTAAGCACTTCACATATGTCATCTCATTTAATTAAAAAAAGAAAAAAATTTTGGACTTTTATTGAATAATTGTCTTCTAATTGTCAACATTAAAAGCACCAGAAATCAGCTTTTTTTTTTTTTTAAGAAATCAACATTTTTGAGGAAGAGGATATTTGCACATAGAGGTCAAATTTATCAGCAAAAAAATCAGTTTACTATCTTATCATTAGTGACATTAACCAGATGGTAACATGTGTAGTTGTAGCTAGACTTGATAAGAGATGTGGAAACAGAGATCATTTTACCACCCAGAACAGTAAAGATTATTATTATGATGTTATATTTAATTTCATGCTTTTAGGGATGTACTAAGCACTTCACATATGTCATCTCATTTAATTAAAAAAAGAAAAAAAAAAACAGCCCTGTAGTACAGTTTCTATCATTATCATCCTATTAAGTAAATGGGAGCTTAGAAAGCTTAATTTGTGAAGGTCTCATAGGTGCTATATGACTGAATTGGGTGACCAACTCCAGTGCCTAAGCTAGAAACCATGATATTAATGATGCTTTCAATATAAGTAAATGGTTCAAATGTCTGGGTGAATTTTTTATTTAAGAATACTCTTTGAAAAGGATATTGTGTCTATTTGAAATGAGTAAAACTTGGCAAAGTCTACCATTACCAAATCAGCAATGGTCACATCTAGTTGCCATGTAGGATAAAGATGTAGCTAGGAAACACTGAGACTGTCTTCCCAAGTCCCATGTCATTTAATTGTCTGTGGTTTTTTTTCTCTGTGAAGTTTTATAGGGAGTTGGGGAGGAGTTATAGAGAATTATTTACTTGCTACTGCTTCCTTATATTATATCTCTAGCTAGGCCCCTTTCCCAGCTTGAATAAGACCCAGCCCCAACTGTGGTTGTAAATAGCAACAATTAGACATCTGTCTGCCAGTAGAACTGTATTTATGCTGCCCTTGGCTTAGAAGATCATTCACCTTGCTTTCATTCTGTAAAGTAGGTGAAGGAGACTGGGAGTTTCTAGGGTTCATTCAAGCAATGTTCACAGAAGAATTAATTACTTTCTGATATGAATATATGTGAAACAAGTTTTTTGTTCATTTTTGGCATCAAATATTAGAGCCAAAAATAATTTTTAAAATACCATTAAATGTTCACAGACTATATATATATCACTCTGATAGTTCACTGTATGAAATTATCCTAATATTATACATTTATTTTCAGCCTAAGTCAACTCTATATTTTATGACTTTTTTTCAGAACACAGTGTTCTTACATATTTTTTGTTATCAGGTCACGGTATAATTCTTATTTTAAAAAATTAAAATGGCCAAGCATAAGTAATATGTAGATGAAAAACTTTATTTTTATTGTATACTACTTTGTGCTGTCAAGAAATATGG
>SJYC01017843.1:0-61027 GCA_006408675.1 Madoqua kirkii | reverse complement strand
GGTGAGCAATATTTTCTAAAACTAAATTTCTGAATTGATACTGCACATAAAAAGCTCTCAAAGTTATATCATAGAAAATATTTTGGGGTCCAAGGAATATTATAAAATTCTATGTTAAATAATAATATTTATAAAATTATCATTAACTATAATTCATTTTTAAACATATTTTACCAGGCTTCCTTAATGCTTTACAAACACTAATAAGAACTCAGTTCAGCTGCTCAGTTGTGTCCACCTCTTTGCGACCCCATGGACTGCAGCACACCAGGCTTCCCTGTCCATCATCAACTCCTCAAACTCATGTCCATCATGTTGGTGATGCCATCCAACCATTTAATTCTCTGTCGTCCCCTGCCTTCAGTCTTTCCCAGATCGGGGTCTTTTCAAATGAGTCAGCTCTTTGCATCAGGTGGCCAAAGTATTGGAGCTTCAGTTTCAGCATGAGTCTTTCCAATGAATATTCAGGACTGATTTCCTTTAGGATTGACTGGTTTGATTTCCTTACAGTTAGTGTGATTTTATATAATTTCTTTGAAGTAGACAAGAGGTCATTTATAAAACTAAAGTAGGGAGAATATACACATCTATTGGATGAATATAAAAATACAGAGCAAATCAGTAATCAGTGGCTAACAGTCTGAGAAATCTTGAAAGATAACATCTTATCCACTTCTTATATTTCACTATAATGTAAATATTAGAAGTTTGTTCTCTCAGATCTACTAAGAAAAAAATCAGTTGCAAAATATCATGGAACAAGGCAGAAAAGGTACCTAAGCTAAGAGACCAAGTGTACTGGCAGAGCAGCCTGCTTTGCTTCATGGGGCAATTAGAAATGACAGATTCCCTGCAACACCTGCTGGGTGCAATGTGCTTCTAGAGACCAGCAGGTGTTCCAGCCCAGGTTTAATGCTTAGAGTTATCAGGGGAGTGTCAGTAAATGCAGTTGCCTAGAACACACCTGAGAGTCCCTAAAGGGTAGGCTCAGGTATCCATATTAAAAAAAAAAAAATCACTATCCTACGCTAACATCTGATTTTAATGCTCAGTGATTAGGTGTTGGCTGATCATTGGGAACCATTTGTTTTCACTGTTTGTAATTGCTAACGTGGACCTGTTTTCAAATCACCTCTAAATATGAGTCTCATATTCAGAAATCCAGGTGTAGAAAACAGAAGGAAAAAAAAAAAAAACAGAAGAAAAAAAACCCACTCCCTTAACCATGTTGAATAACTAGATTGGATTCTGAAATGGAGGGAGTTGCAAGGCACAGTTCCTTCTTCTTTTACTTCTTATGAAGGTATGAATTCCTAAGAGTTATATTTTATTCTTGAAAAGGAAAGTGGAGCAGATGAATAAGGAACATGGGAATGGGGGATACAGCTTAAGGGGTTAGAGAAACTGTTATTGGCCTGTGCGCTTTGAAGTTGCACCCCCAGAGACAGGGAGCCTGCCCAGTTTTAGGCAATAGTAAGCTATCTTTGAATGAAGAAACAACTCTGAACTGTATCAGAGAAGAGACCGTTTCTCTGATTTTGAGGGTGCTGTTTTATTTTGCTGTTATTAATTTATTCCCTCGTTTGAAAGTTTGCAAACATAAAGTCACATAGTAAAGGGCTACTAAAGTCTATCTCCTTTACACTTAACCACAGGGCAGCCTCCTCTCCAGACTGACTAGACAAGTATGTATGGAAACGTTTTGGAACCCAATGATAATGCAAACATATTATTAGCCTTAGATATCTACATGTCAGTCTCTCCTTGATAGTGTTCACTCATTCATCTCTATTTCCAACATCTAGTATTCTTGCCTGGAAAATCCTATGGATGGAGGAGCCTGGTAGGCTGCAGTCCATGGAGTCGCTAAGAGTCGGACACGACTGAGCAACTTCCCTTTCACTTTTCACTTTCATGCATTGGAGAAGGAAATGGCAACCCACTCCAGTGTTCTTGCCTGGAGAATCCCAGGGATGGTGGGAGCCTGGTGGGCTGCTGTCTATGGGGTCGCACAGAGTCGGACACGACTGAAGCGACTTAGCAGCAGCAGCAGCAGCTCCTAATGAGCACTTAATAAATGAGTGACATTATTAAAAAGAAAAAGGAAAAAAACACTGACAGATTAAAAAACTGAAGGCTTTCTTTCTGCAAATATGTGCGCCTCTCCATGAGATACTGTGTAGCTTTAAAAATCTTTTTCCTGCAAAGGAAGAAACAGAGCTTATATTTTTGTATAAAATTAAATGGAACTGTATGATTGTGTGTTTTTATTTAAGTCTTTATGATGTACCTGGATATTTTCAACATCAATGTTTAAACATTATCCTCAGTTTCTAACCACTGAAGGATAGTCTGTAGTATCCGCATAATGACATTTTTATGGTGATTTCCTTATTGAATGGGCATTTTGTTTTGTTTCTTTGTTTTTGTATCTGGTGTCTGATACTTATATGAAATAGATTCCTAGAAACGGTCCTGATTCTAAAAGCACATGTAATTTTTTGATGTGACCCCAAACTGCCTTTGAAAAGAACCTGTCTCAGTATGTCACCTTAATAGTGTGTGATAATACCTACTCCCACATCCCACCAGCCTGGGTACCATTAAACTTCTTTCTTGTGTTAAATCACATTTAGTGGAGAAAATGACATTTATTGTTACTTTACATTTGTTACTGTATACTTTCTGAACACTGTACCTAAGTCCAACATATATACTGTAATATAAATGACAAGTAATGTATTTGATTTACTATTTATCAAACTGCTGTTTCTATTTTTTGTAATTTCTGTTAGAGTATAATTTCTCTACATAAGTATATTTTCTATATATCATAATTTATAGAACTGTTATCCTTGTCTCTTATACACATCTCCATAAGTTTGTTTTCTAAATCTGTGAGTCTGTTTCTTTTACCAGTGGTGTGGATCCTCTTGCAACAAGTATGAGCGTCTGAAGGCCAGCCAGGTTGCCATCGGCATTCGGGACAATGAAAGGAAAGGAAGATCTCAGCTAATTGTGGTAGAAGAAGGGAGTGAACCATCAGAGCTTATAAAGGTATTATGAGTTGTGTAGGTTTTTAAAAGCTTGCCACTCTAAGCTGTATGTGTGAGCATTTGTGTTAGATTTAATAACATCTCTGATAAGCTCAGATTAGGTAAGAGGATGTATCACAGTTTTCTAAGTCATGGTACTAGGAGAATAGAGTATCATGACTGTTTTCCCCCACCATTGAATGACTATCAAAGGAAGCCTTATTTCCTATCTTCTGTGATATTCAAGGACTGATAGGTGGGCAACACCTTTGAAATTGACTGTAAGAAAATATTTTGGAAGAAAAACAATGCTTTATTTGAGCTTCTCAACTTTTTTTAATGTAGTGATTTTTTTCAATTTTAAAATTATTTCATTAAAAGAATGAAATAAAGTCATATCAGGTGATTAAATACACCAATATTTTAAATATTTCAGTCATTTTAAACTAAGATTTATATATAGGTAAAGCACTTAAATTTTTAGTATAGTTGTTAAATTAACATGAATTATCTGTGTGGCTCTTTACATCTCTGTCATTTACTTAATTATACCAATCCTGAACATTTAGTTGTGAACAGTTTTTCCCCTTTTAAGAAAACTGCAGTGAGTACCTGAGTCTAAATATTGTATATATTCCCTTAAATATGATTGTCAGTCAAAAGATATAATCATATTCAACTCTCTAAATACATGTTGGTAAATTGATTCCCATTCATTTATTTAACAAATATTTATTGAATTCCTATATGAGCTAGGCCCTAAATATTTGTTCCAGTTGCTGCTTCCTTGTATAAGTACTGTGTTCCTTCATGACTTTACAGAGCCTTGTCTGCATTTCCTATCACAGTACCTTTTTGAATCTTCCCATTTTTCTCTTTGAGTTTTCATTTCTCTAATTTCCTAGGATATTACGCCTTTCCCCCAAAGATTTTAGCCGTTTGCATTTAAATTTTTCTAGAGACAGTTTTATAAGCATACATTTTTAATATTTTTTATTTAGAGCAATTGAATGCATTAGCGTTACCTGATCCAATGCTAGGCTACATAATCCAGTAAATGAAAATTATATAATGGAATCATCTTATTGATTATAGTGTCTTTAAACATTTTTACTTTAATAACCACTAAACACATATTTTCACGTTAATGTTTTGGAAATAATTTGAATTCAATGGGAAGATGATCTTGGTGTAATGCTAAGAGAAAGGATAGGCTGTAAAATTTTATGAGTAATATTATCTTCATATGAAAGTTTATATCATATAGCTATATATTCATGTATACATTTATATCTGGAAAGAAATATGCTGAAATATTACCAACATTATCAATAATGTCTTTGGATATATGGCTTCTTATTTTCTTCCTCTTCATTTGTGTTTTCAAAATTTATTGTAATGGATTCCTTTTACCATCAGAGAAAAAAGACCATCTGAAAAAATAAAATTAGGAATGGCTTACCTGGGTTTTCAATAGTCAAAATTACATTACTAATAAATTAGAC
Source organism: Madoqua kirkii (assembly GCA_006408675.1). Lineage (NCBI taxonomy): Eukaryota > Metazoa > Chordata > Mammalia > Artiodactyla > Bovidae > Madoqua > Madoqua kirkii. Next base: position 56,487 of record SJYC01017843.1, on the reverse strand, counting down.
CTTGAAACTACTTACAGCAAATTCTTGATCTTTTCATTTTTTTAAAAGACCTCTCTTCTGGAAATGTGACCATCATTTAAGGTATCTAGTTCTCATATTGAGAGGCAAAAACCTATAAATGAGATGTATTTTTAATTGATTGTAGCCCCTTGTTCCAGTAGCTATATTTTGATAGAAGCGGCCTCTGGAACACGGTTGGTCCCTGCCGGGAGCTGGAGGGAGGGCGGGGTTAACTGTCAGGCTAGCTCCTCCCTGTCACCTTGGCAGTCCCTTACACTCAGTCTCTGGCTCCTCATTAGTAAGGTGAGGGTTAGAGAGAGTGGCTCCTTGGGTCCTGTTAAGTTCCAGTGATCTGTGATTCCACATGTTTAATTACTGGTCACTTTAGTCTGTTCCAGAGAAAGAAGCTGCTGAGGCTGAGGGCCTTAACTGTGCATATGTATTTTTGATGTCTTTGCTTGTTGGATTTCATTCAAAGTTCTGAGAAATAAACACTTAAGTATGACTGTATGATGCTGTTAAATTCAAACAAAGTAATGCAACTCTGAGGAAAAAATTTTGTAAAAATGTAACTGATTTTAAAATATTAGAGATAGGAATAAGGGACACACTGTTTAGTATAAAAATGCTTTGTCTGTGCTCTAGGGGATCTTCATTTTCTAAAAAAACTCCTAGAAAATGCATACTTTGTTTCTATTTAGTACATTCAATGTATACTGCGTTATGATCGACAGTTCTCACAACTGATCTGAACTGAATTTTCAGTGGAAGCCTTCTTTTTTTTTGTTAAAAAGCATTCAGTGGGAACTTTTGTTTTTAGAAATGTTCCTTTGTAGCTTGATTACCTGGGTAAGTAGTTGTTTGATGATTTAAGTATGCACTTCTGATAAACTAGTTTGACTTTTAGGCCTTCTTAATGTTGTACCTGTAACAATAGCATTCAGAAAGTTCATGAACTTGGTTGGGAAAAAATATCACAGTTTCATTTTCACTAACCTCTTCATGAAAAATTTCTCCAGTTGTGAATGTAGTTAATAAACCACAGTAGCACGAGCACGCCTGTGACTTTTCGGATCCCGCTACAGGTATTGCAGACAACTTCAAAATATCATTTATGCTTATCACTATTTGGTAATTATGGCAGTTATTAGACTTGCTAGTCAATAATATTATATAATGAGTATATGAAGGAGCTTATTTACTACTTTATCACATTTGTTTTTTTAACATATATTTTGATTTTTGATGGTTGTATTCTAATATAATTGGTTTTCATTGTAATAGTATTTTATTTTAAAAATACATTCATTAGTAGAGGTTCACAGGCCTGGCAAAAATGATCCCAAGTGGTCCATAGCACAGGGACAAAAAAAGATTACCTTGTTTAAGATGATGGAATGACACTTTTTTTTTTTTCTGAGATTCTAATGCAACTGTTGACTTTGCTAGAGGATTCTAAAAAATCTTTCAGAATATCTTCTAAAACTGATCTTTTAAGGGACTAATTTTTAATGAGAATTTTAAAAAGTTATTTCCCCAAATCTTGAAAGTCTATATACGAAGGTTGGTAATGGCTTGAACTCGGGGACTTTTCAACCAATTAAATGATGCAATTGTCATAACTCCATATTCAATGCTGAATTTTTGGAACATGTCTTTGTAACACATTCAAGTGATCAGCACAGAAAATAATGAAAAGTAATTTTTCTGAGAGTCTTTTGAAAAATTGGTGTTTATTTAGAGGTGGTTCAACTATCTATTGATCACAGTATTGTAATATTTTCACACTGTTTTCATATGGTTTATCTCTAGGATGATCATACATTTATAATCCTTTAAAACCAAACACACTGGAGAGTAATGGGGGGCGCTAACCACATAGGACGTCGCATGCATTAACAAGAACCGTCTGGGGAAACAGGATGTGTGGTCAGCCTCGTCTCTGTATCTTCAGCACTTTTAAAAGTCATATGCCTAAATAATGAAAGCGATAATATAAGCAAAACTAATTAAAGCCTGTAACTAGGGTCGTGTTTCCTCTGTGCTGATTTTCTCCTCTTTGTAAGCATATTTACCATGAAAGCTGCATATAAATTATGTAAAGCTTCTTTTTTCTTGGTCTTTTTTCTTTTCCTATTTAAAATGATCAGTGAATGTGAAGGAAAATCAAATATCTCACTAGCCTGAAGGTCTCAGACTTTCTTTGTTGGTTCTACTCATTCTCTAAACATCAAGAGGGAGGAAGAATAGTGAAGATGAATAATTTATCAGTATGTTTTATAGACTTTCATCTTTAAAAATGACAGCATCTTGCCATCTATAGGGTAGACAGCAAAAAGAAGGAGCAAGTAGTTTGAAACAACAACAAAGCAACTAACCTGGAAAGTGTTTTTTTCAGTGTAATTTAATGAACTTGTTTAGCCCATAATCACTGTACACGCTGGAGAAGGAATCCTGGCAGTAAAAATACTACCGGGAGATTATGAACAGATGCTGTGTTGTTGAACTGTTAGATTTCTTGCTTCTATAAAAAGCCCTAATGCTCCCTGGAAAGTCATATGTGCAATCGTTGTTATAAATTCTGGATTAAAAGAGAAAACTGGAAAGAAAACTTAGACTGTCATATGATATTTCAGTCAATCAGTATTTATTGATCACCAGCGTGGTTCCCAATCAAGTTCAGAGGCTATATTTTATTGTTTGATTGCGAAGATAAGCATGCACTGAATCTAACACATAGTCCAAGCATAGGAACAGATTGTAGGGTCCTCAAATGCTGGAAAGCATGGTCAGAGTGATACCATCAGGAGCTGAAAGATTTCTCATGATAAAACTTAGGTATTTTATATTAGTATTTTTTTAATTTATTTTTTGAAGTATAGATGATTTAATTCATGATGAATATTTATATTTAAGATCTGAGTATCTTGTAAGTAAAACCTAGAGTTGAATTATAGAGGTGTTCCTTAAATTATCCTTTAGAGATGTCTGTTTAGACAAAGAGTAAAATTTTAGTTCTATTTCCTCGGAGTACTTTGCCCAGTTAAATTTATATCTTAATTATGATGCTACACTAAATTCTTTGAGGGCAAGGTACTGCCTATTATCTGTGTGACCTTCGCAGCTCTAACTCATTGCTCGTTAATATGAAGATAATTAATACAACTAACTGCGAACTTTAAGGTACTAGATAACCAATTACATTTGTGTTCCTCTTGCATGGAGGATAGTATTGTTTTAAAAACTTTCCTGTGTTTTAAACGATAGTGTTGTCAAAGATATGAAGAAAGCCATATGACTGATTAACTTTTAAAACTGACAACATTGATATAGGAGCAGTTTTAGTGTTTAGATAGCATAATCTACATATTCTGCTAGTCTTCTTCCTATAAATCAATAGTCACAACTTATCTCCTGGAAAGTGATAACCGAGTCTTGAGCTTATCTGCCTTCCCATGTATTAGGTAGACTGTATGTTCTCCAGGTGAGAATACCTATTACAGGAAGAAATAGATAGCTGATGTTGAAAACTGTTCATTCTCTGAAAGCGCAGGTCCCCAGGAGCTGCATTTGGGGTCTTGCCATCTGTAGAATCCTCTAGCACACATCAGTGCTGGCCACCAACCTTGGCCACTGGATGGCCACTGTCAACAATCCTGGTGCTGCCTCTCCTGATGCCTGTGTGAAAAGTAATACACTCCATGAATGCTAAACAACTATAGAGATGTAGGGCTTTATTTTTGAAATCACCCTATATATTTTTCTCCAGTACTTTACATTAAAGGCTGGGGTACTAATGCATCCCAAGGTTGTACAATTTGAATTTACAGAAAGTAAAATTGGAAAGTCATATGTGCAATCGTTGTTATAAATTCTGGATTAAAAGAGAAAACTGGAAAGAAAACTTAGACTGTCATATGATATTTCAGTCAATCAGTATTTATTGATCACCAGCGTGGTTCCCAATCAAGTTCAGAGGCTATATTTTATTGTTTGATTGCGAAGATAAGCATGCACTGAATCTAACACATAGTCCAAGCATAGGAACAGATTGTAGGGTCCTCAAATGCTGGAAAGCATGGTCAGAGTGATACCATCAGGAGCTGAAAGATTTCTCATGATAAAACTTAGGTATTTTATATTAGTATTTTTTTAATTTATTTTTTGAAGTATAGATGATTTAATTCATGATGAATATTTATATTTAAGATCTGAGTATCTTGTAAGTAAAACCTAGAGTTGAATTATAGAGGTGTTCCTTAAATTATCCTTTAGAGATGTCTGTTTAGACAAAGAGTAAAATTTTAGTTCTATTTCCTCGGAGTACTTTGCCCAGTTAAATTTATATCTTAATTATGATGCTACACTAAATTCTTTGAGGGCAAGGTACTGCCTTATTATCTGTGTGACCTTCGCAGCTCTAACTCATTGCTCGTTAATATGAAGATAATTAATACAACTAACTGCGAACTTTAAGGTACTAGATAACCAATTACATTTGTGTTCCTCTTGCATGGAGGATAGTATTGTTTTAAAAACTTTCCTGTGTTTTAAACGATAGTGTTGTCAAAGATATGAAGAAAGCCATATGACTGATTAACTTTTAAAACTGACAACATTGATATAGGAGCAGTTTTAGTGTTTAGATAGCATAATCTACATATTCTGCTAGTCTTCTTCCTATAAATCAATAGTCACAACTTATCTCCTGGAAAGTGATAACCGAGTCTTGAGCTTATCTGCCTTCCCATGTATTAGGTAGACTGTATGTTCTCCAGGTGAGAATACCTATTACAGGAAGAAATAGATAGCTGATGTTGAAAACTGTTCATTCTCTGAAAGCGCAGGTCCCCAGGAGCTGCATTTGGGGTCTTGCCATCTGTAGAATCCTCTAGCACACATCAGTGCTGGCCACCAACCTTGGCCACTGGATGGCCACTGTCAACAATCCTGGTGCTGCCTCTCCTGATGCCTGTGTGAAAAGTAATACACTCCATGAATGCTAAACAACTATAGAGATGTAGGGCTTTATTTTTGAAATCACCCTATATATTTTTCTCCAGTACTTTACATTAAAGGCTGGGGTACTAATGCATCCCAAGGTTGTACAATTTGAATTTACAGAAAGTAAAAGTAGGAATGCTTTTGAATGTTTAATAATCTAAGCACTGGACTAGTCATACATTTTTATCACATAAAGTAAAAGATGAAGAAAAAGCAAGTTAGAATTTGCAAGTTTATACTTCTGTTGGCATTCCATGAAGCTTCTTTGGGGAAATGTTTGTTTTCATAGCATACTCTTGAGTTTACTGGATTTATATGGGATTATATTTTAATCTTTTAACTAAGATAATATTGTGTATTTGAATCAAGCTTGATCATTTTGAAAGTGATACCATAGAGAATAAGAGAAACTTTATTTTCTGGGGGTGATTTTTGATTAAATATATCAACCCCCATTTATCTTTGTAGGATAGTGTCAAATGAACCAAAGAAGTACCACTAAATAGAAATTGGGAGCTATTTTGTGACAATTTTGTAACAATGAGTATGTAGTATTTTTAAACGGTCTAAAGATTTATAGGGAAATAGTATAAATAGGAGTAAAAATGATAGTTTTTTAGTATTAGGGAATAAACATGGGTATTTTGAACTCCTTAAATGTCAAGCACAAGGTTGTTTGGGGATTGTAACACACACACACACATCCCTCGTTAAAGTAGTTTTTGTTGCTCTCTTCTGTGTGTGCTCGGCTGTGTCCGGCTCTCTGTGACTCCGTGGACTGTCGCTCACCAGGCTCCTCTGTCCATGGGATTCCCAGGAAAGCATCCCGGAGTGGGTTGCCATTTCCTCCTCTGGGGGTCTTCCTGACCCAAGGACTGAACCTGTATCTGCTGCAAGGGCAGGCAGATTCTTTACTGTCTGAGCCCCCTGGGAAGCTCCTCTCACCCTCCTAATTCCTTGTTAGTCACAACTTTATGCTTTGCGAGGATAGAAATCTGAGTTGTGTAAGGTATTAGTTTGGTCAGTAAACGTTTTGTTAGAGAAGTCTGCTTGTTAGAGAAGTACACTTCTCTTTGTGTGCTATCCAAGTAGATTTAGCGTCCTTGTTTACCCCTCCTTTATTTTCCAGCCTCTTTTAGTTCTTGGGAAATTGAACAATGTCTTACATACTTTGGAATTTCCTAGTCATGTCGTGTGGTATCTGGCACCCCAGAGAAGTTCACCAGAATTTGTTGTGTGATTGAAATAACATTGTTATGAGAGCCACGTGGTCCATTTATGGGTTTACCATTAAAAGATTTTTGAGGTAAGAGGATTCAAAATATTTGCCACTCTCTCTAGACTAATCCTCATGTTACATATTAAGTAGAGAGAGGAAGTATCAGAGGTACCAGCAAACAGAAATCTTTCTGTTTCTTCTCTCTGTTGCAATACTCTTAAATTATCCCCCATTTTGCTTTACAGTAAATGATACTTAGTACGCCTGCCAAATCATCAGAATTATAGTGACAAGTAGGGCATGCTGCAAGGCTGTGCTGCTAAGAGCGCTACAGTTGTTGCTTGTGTCTACCACTTATTGGTAGCTTATTTTCTGTGCCAGGCACTGTTCAAGGCGCTGTTCATTTGTTATTTACTTTTAACAAATATTTTTATTGGATGCATGCTCAGTTGCTTCAGTTGTATCTAAATCTTTGCGCCCCTATGGACTGCAGCCTGCCAAGCCCTTCTGTCCTTGGGATTTTCCAGGCAAGAACACTGGAGTGGGTTGCCATGCCCTCCTCCAGGGGATCTTCCCAACCCAGGGATCGAACCTGGGTCTCCAGCACTGCAGGCAGATTCTTTACCTCTGAGCCACCAGCCAAGTCATGTCTAGTATTTAATTCAGATATCCACTTTGTTCCTCATTGGCTCATCCAGTGGGAGCAGTTGAAATATTCTGAACAAAGATAAGAAATATAGTAAAAGTATAGCTATCCATAAACTACAAGAAGATGATTTTTTTCAAATAATTTACTTTATCAACCAAAGTTTAACATAAAGATTCATGACCTTATTGATAAGATGTCACTTTATATAGTCAACTCAAGCTAATACTACTTGGCAAGCTTTTCTGAATGAGGTAATTTCTCCTTTAGTTTGTAGCTGAAGTGAGGGAAGAGTGATAAGCCCTGTCAATAGAATAATGCAATTCCATGACAGATGGCCTGTATGGAAGGATGGCTCTTCCCTATATTGGAATTGATAAACTAACACAAATATTACTACACTAGAATGGCATGTTTCTAGTTTCTCTGTTAGTTATATTTCTCCTCATGTTTGCTGTGATATTAATGATTATACATATATAATATTATATATATTAGTGTATAAACACACACACACACATATATATATATAGTAAAAAAAGAACTGATAGTAAGACTGTATTTCTTTTGGCAGTTTCAGGTGATTTTTTCTTATCCCTCTGCTAAGAATTAACCAGACTCAAATACCAAAGGGATAGATCTCTGAGATTCAGTGATTCGCAACTCCTTGACATTCATTTTGTAAATTAAATATTAAAATATATAATAATAATTTCATCTTATTCTCCTTTACATGGGTAAGGGCAAATGGTTCAGTTGCCTGAATTTTCTGTCCACTTTTTCTTCTTTCTAGCTGCATTTTTCTTTAGGTGATGCAAGTGCTTCTTATCAATGACACAAAAATTCAATAACCTAAGAAACAAATTTGTCATGGATTTTATTTGCGGCAGAGGAGGTAAAACAAGCAGCACCAGGACAAACATCCAGGGCCTACTTGCAACTGGCATTCGTGTATAGGCTGTACATGGATAAGCTAGTTTGCTTCATAAACAGCCCTATGAAGTGGATACCTTTATTATCCCCTGCCTTGGTTTATGTTCTTAAAATGCCTATTCAGGGAAAAGGACTTGGGAGCAGATTGTTATTTGGAAGATGATCCTGGAAGCACAGAGTAGGAGTCAAATGAGGAAGTAGTTAAGTTAGTAAGTTACGTACTGCTGCAGGCAACTGGGACCTAGTCCCAGAGGGACCCTCCGAGAAACTGAATGGAAAACACTTTGGAACTGGCCCACTGAAGGCTGAGGTGGCTGCAGGATTTAGCTGGTAACTCTCAGCTCTCATTGGTTGAGGGTTTCCCCTTGGGGATTAGCTCCCAGAACCTCCAGCTGCCTTGTGTGTGGCTATGGTACAGGTTCGTGGCCAGATCATGCCATCAGATAAGAGAGCAGAAGGCTTTGGTCTTTAAGGAATTACTTGCTGATGAGTTTGGGGGTATACCCAGGTGAGATGGGCAAAACACCAGTAGCATCTCTGTGTCTTCACTCTATGAAGAAAGTCGGAAAAGCTTATATAACTTGCCCATGTGCGTTGGGAATAGGACGTCTGTGGTTCACAGATCATGGCAGATTTTCATTCCATGGCAGACCTTAAACATGCAGAGAGATGGGACCCACATCTGTTGATCTTCCAAAGTTTTGCTATGCACTTTTGACAGCCATACCTATTTTGTGTATTCCCTACTGAAAGTGTTAGTTTTTGCAGCACAATTTTTTGCTCAATAGGCTGGTTTGACCCTTTATTTTATATCACTTAGGATTAGCATGCAACCTTTCATCCATACGGTAGAGGTATTAGGCACAGGGTAATTGGGGTAGACATTTTCTTTGAAAGAAAATGCATTGTTTTAATTGGTGAATTAATTCCCAAGCACCAACATTTAACTGAGCAAATTCAAAATGGCTTTCATGTACTCTGAGGTGCTTGAAAAATATCTGGTTTTCTGAATTAAATAAAGAGGAAACTTTTACAACTCTCTTGTCATAAAACTCTACCTAATCTGATTAAGTTTTATATGTAAGTCAGGTTTATTTACCTCATTTAACCATCATCATAACTGGGAGTGGTATTAATTATTATACCATTTTAAATATGAGAATAAAGTCACAGAGCCATTTAGTTGTGGGTCCATCCAGCTCAGATTGTCTAATATTAGTAAGAGAAGGGATTGTGAAAAAGACAAGGGTGGAGGGTGCTCATTGTGAAGCATAAAGGTTAGGAACCATAAAGGCCAATGATGGAAGTGTCCATTCAAGCACTGGTCAGGTAGAAAGGTCCAAATGGGTTTGAGATCTTACAGGAAAAAGGTTTAATAATCCCCAGAAGGAGCAGAAAGCCTAGAGTCTTTAAGATTTGACCGAGGGCAACCTGCAGACCACCAACCTATGCTAATTTGTCCACAAGATTAATTCTTTTTGTGACGGTAAGGGCTTCCCAGGTGGTGCTAGTAGTAAAGAGCCCACCTGCCAGTGCAGGAGATGTAAGAGATGTGGGTTCAATCCCTGGGTTGGGAAGATCCCCTGGAGAAGGAAATGGCAGCCCACTCCAGAGTTCTTGCCTGGAGAATCCCATGGACTGAGAAGTCTGGAGGGCTGCAGTCCACAGGATTGCAAAGAGCTGGACACGACTGAAATGACTTAGCCTGCATGTATGTGAAAGTCAGAAATGCTCAGCAGACTTGTCCTGGTGGTTGAGTGAGCCATGCTAACAAAGGTGATACCACTAAAGGTTTAAATTGTATCACTGTACCCAGCCCAGGGTCTCTCCAAATACACAGTGCCAGGGCTTCATTCAGAATCTCTGGGGCTGGGATTCAGACTTGAACGTTCTTTATCATAACTCCTAGGTGGTTCTAGTATGCAGTCAGCGGAAAACAGCTGCTCTAGTTTAGTAAGGTGACATTCTGGCTAATATATTTTAATAACTTGGGAGTTATGTTTCCATGTTAAAAAAATCATGTTAGCTTTATGTAGTAGTAATCTGTGGATTAGCTTTCTATATTATAATAATTTATGAGTTAACTTTCTCATGACGTTGCTCCCTAAGCATAATCTCTACAGTGTGGATGTTACAGTAACGCTGAGATTCAAGCCTCCGTCATGATCAGTTCCCCTAGGCCACAGTGCTCTCTGCATCCTCCTGAACTACATTGTCAAATGAGGCATGTATTTGACGTGTGAGACACAAGTGGCTATTTAGGTTTTGATTTAAATTAGCTAAAATAAAATAACACTTAAAATTTAGTGACTTGGTGACATTCACCACATTTCAGGTGCTCAGTAGCTACAGGTAGCTAGTGACTACTGTATTGGATCACACAGATATGAAGCATTATAGTCACAGAAAATTCTACTGGACAGCCCTGAGTGAGATAATACAAGAAGCTCTCTTGTAGACACTCATTTCACTTTTGTTCTTTTATCCAAACAGGTATTTCACACGCTTTCCCTCGGTCTAAAATACCTTACCCACTATTTGATGTATTAAATTACCCTTTATATGACTTATCAGGAAAGGGATAAAGGTGTTTTAGAGGTGGGGAAGTACATCAGTGAGAGAGAGCAGGAGGGCAAATGTTGGACTGTTTCCATGTTAGGTGGAGCTGGCTACAGGAGGGTGCCACTTTTCTCAGAATTGCCTGTCATTTTATATGAGTGTTTCTTCCCTGTTATCAAATATTAGTCTTATCAAACACATAAACTATCTTGAAGTAAGTAAATATACTGTAACTATGAGGCTGTACTTCACTTGAAAAATTTCTTTCTATTCACCATATGCTTGCACTGTATTGATCTTGTTTCCAGTTAGGGAAAGGAAATAAGACACAGAAACTATTGCGCAATTAAAATTTTAGCTCTTAGAATGCAGAAACTTCCTCTGTTTTTAGTGACAAAAGCAGAGCCATTTACAGTAAAATAATTAAGGTAAAAGCAATGCCATGTCTCATTCTCTTAAAACACTTGTTTTAAACTTCTTAAAAGCAAGTGCTTAAAAAGCACTTGTTCTTGCCTGGAGAATCCCAGGGACGGAGGAGCCTGGTAGGCTGCTGTCTATGGGGTCGCACAGAGTTGGACACGACTGAAGTGACTTAGCAGCAACAGCAGCAGGAGCTGGAATTCCAGGGGGTTAGTTACATCCTTGCTTCAGTGTTTTTAAGACCTGGGCCTAAGACACACTCCTACCTCATTTTCCTAATCTTGAGATGAAACTGGGTTGAGAAGTACATAAGATCCTCTGTTTAACACTATAGGACTTGACACCAGTGTAAACAATTTTTATCCCAGGTGATTTGGAGTTTGAGTTATATACTGTTCTTCTTCCAGGCCACATAATTATCTCTTCTTTTCTTATTATTTACTTCAGTTTCTTACTGCAAAGTGTCCAAGCATCTTGACGTTTCTGTTAAATGTCAAAGGAGGGAAAATGGATCCTTGTATGAGCTATATTGCAAATGTTGAAATTTTGTATCCAAAACAGATGGCTCTGGCTAAAAGTTTCAAAATAAAATAAAGACAATTACAAACGTGAGAAGTCAGTAAGGATTATGAAAGTATAGCAGTTTTCCTTAACGGCTTGATCCTTCTTTCTAAGAAAACAAATTTACTGAGAGGCCAACTTATGCTTTAAACAAAGTTGCAGTGGATCTTACAAAAGAAACACACAGGATGCCGAAGATGGTCTTGGCACAGGTCATGAAAACCTAGAAATTCTAAAGATAAGAGATTGTGAATATAGAGCTGGGTTGTGTGTTTGCTTTAATAATTTAATATAAATATCTCCTGATATTTATATTAGTTGTTGTTTAGAATTAGAGTTGTTCTGAATTGAGCTCCTATTGAAGGCAAAGAATAAACAGCAGAAAAGAAAGGCTAGGCAAAGAACAAAATTGTATTTCCACAAATTTCCAATCTCTTTAATATATTTGGAGTAGTGTTTTACATTGTTAAGCATTTCCATTATGTTACTGATAAAACAGGGAGGAAGAGATACAGATATTCCCATTTTTGTATTCACATCGCATCTGCAACAAACTAGTCCCTGTGATCTTTGAGGCTACTTCATTTCCAGCTGGACACTTAAGAACCCTGGGGCCCTGCTAGCTCCTTCTAGGTCTTTACATTAACAAGTGCATCTTTGGTCAAAATGCCTAGAGCTGTTAGGGATCCAGTAATATTTACTATCCTTTGATGAACTGAGGGAATACGACTGAGACGGAAGCCTAGTCAGGCTTCCCGGGTGGCTTAGCTGGTAAAGAATCTGCCTGCAATGCAGGAGACCTGGGTTTGATCCCTGGGTTGGGAGAATCCCCTGGAGAAGGGAATGGCAACCCACTCCAGTATTCTTGCCTGGGAAATCTCATGGACAGAGTCTGTTGGACTCTACAGTCCATGGAGTCTCAAAGAGTCAGATACGATTTTGCGACTAAATCGCCATCACAAAATTAAAATGAAGTAGTTTAAGTAAGGCAATGGCAGCCCACTCCCGTACCCTTGCCTGGAAAATCCTGTGGATGTAGGAGCCTGGTAGGTTGCAGTCCATGGGGTTGTGAAGAGTCAGACACGACTGAGTGACTTCACTTTCCCTTTTCATTTTCATGCATTGGAGAAGGAATTGGCAACCCACTCCAGTGTTCTTGCCGGGAGAATCCCAGGATCAGGGGAGCCTGGTGAGCTGCCGTCTATGGGGTCGCACAGAGTCGGACACGACTGAAGCGACTTAGCAGCAGCAGCAAGTAATAAGTTACCACTGGGAAACAAATATGAGATGTCAACATTTTTTAAATAAAAGTTTTTATAGTTTTATTAAAGAAAAATACATGTTTGTTGTTGAAATTTTTGAACTAGTCATAATAAAGAAAGGTATTACCCTAAGTCCCACCTTTGAGAAAAGAGTAACCAAATTTTCTCTAGTCTTTGTTTGCACATAAATAGCTCAGTGCTTTTGTAAGAAAGAGTTCCTACTGTAGATGATGCTTTGAAGTCTAAATTTTTACTTGAAATGTTGTAATCATTTTCCTAATCATCAAATGATTTTCATACTATAATGACTGTATAATTTTCCACTATATTGCTGTAGCCTAATTTATTTAATCAGTTCCTTCCATGTTGAGCGTTTAGGTGGTTTTAATATTATAAAACAGAGTAATGAACATTTATCAAGTTAATTTTTTGCTGTGAAAGTGAAAATTTCTTTAGAATAAACTGCTAGAATAGAAGGAATGAATCAAATGATAGGCATCTTTTTTTTTCTATCCAAGTCATTTATTTGAAATGCCATCATATTCCTTAATATGCATTTATATCCATATGTTGACACGAATTACCTTACACATAAGAGTAAATAGAGTACAGTGTTGGTGATATAGTGGTGAGCAGAGCTGCCTTCCAAGTGTGAGTAGACATAGTTGGTGGAGGACCTCTTTCTTATCTCTGACCTGTATTTTTTAAAAACATTACGTGAGCGCTGTTAATGCCACACATGCATTTTTCTGAACATTTATTAAATATTAAATATTCTTCCATGTCTTTAAAATACAATTATAAAAGAAGTGGCCACCATTCATCGCTTAATTTATGAAGTTTGCTTTTAATAATTTAGTAGCATACCTGGCTAAACTGTGTGTATACAGAGAAACGTGCTGTGTGTGGCTGTGACTTTCACAAGGTAAACAGATGGGTTTTTGTGTCAGGATATGTGTTTAGTGGACTTTTCACGTATCTTGTGAAGTATGGTCAACAGAGTAGGCTGGATAGGCCATGCTTTTAAGGTTTTTGTTATTGTTCATCACTTTGAAGACTGTTTCTTCTCACCAGAATGCCTGGTAGAATACTGAATTTTTCCCAACACTGGATATTGTCAGTTTTTTCCTAAACTCTGGTGATTTTATGGATAAAAAGTATCATAGTTTTACTGTTTTACATTTTTTAGCAGCTCTATCATGTCTGTTTTATCTTTTGTAAGGGCTGTTTGCTCCCACAACACTGATAGATGAAAGAACTCCTCTCTTTCAGCCTTTAATGCCCACAGCCTAGGCATAACTGAGAGGAAAGGGGAGTAGACAGATAGGACTTTGAGAAAAATGAAAGCTACGCATAGAGGAAGGGAGACTACTCCACCCATTGTGTGTAGGATGAGTACTGCACGGTGTATTTGCTGGCATTAATTCTGATCAGAATGGGAGAAATAAACATGACATAAATAGAAATATACAATCTCTGCTACGAAACACCCTCTGCTTCATCTCCAACGACAAGTCCTAAACAGTTAAGTGAAGACTTTTTGACATAGCTTGGAGAGACAGCGCATCCTGTTAGTTAAGAATACATACTCTGGAGTCAGAGTTCAAATCTGGACTTTGTCACTTACTAGCTGCATAAACTTAGTCTTGTTTTTCAAGTGTAAAATGAAATAATGAAAGTGCCACCTCATAGCTTGTTATGAATATGAAACAATTTAATAAATGTAAAGTGCTTAGAAAGGTGTCTGGTACACATTGATAATATAAGCATCAGTTCTATTAAGTGTGGCACATTATGGCACTTGAAAATTTTAGTTGAATACATGCAACATAATAAAAAGCAATAAACATATAAATGCATTCCACTACATGGTGTTTAGACAAGTGGGGTACTATCATTAATGGATAATTTTCAAAGAAATAAAATCATCAATCTCAGACAAGTATAAAATAACCCATGTCAAGAAAATTGGAGATATCGAGGGAACATTTCATGTAAGGATGGGCATGATAAAGGACAGAAACAGTAAGGACCTATTAGAAGCAGAAGAGATTAAGAAGAATACAAGAATACACAGAAAAACTGTACAAAAAAATTCCGAATGACCTAGATAACCATGAGATGGTATGGTCACTCACCTAGGGCCAGATACCATGGAATCTGAAGTAAGGTGGGCCTTAGGAAGTATTACTATGAACAAGGCAAGTGGAGGTGATGGATTTCCAGTTGAGCTATTTCAAATCCTAAAAGATGATGCTATGAAAGTGCTGCATTCAATATTTCAGCAAATTTGGAAAACTCAGTAGTGACCACAGTACTGGAAAAGGTCAATTTCATTCTAGTCCCCAAAAAAGGGCAATGCCAAAGGATGGTCAAACTACCACACAGTTGTGCTCATTGTACCTCCTAGGAAGGTTATGCTCAAAAGCCTTCAAGCTAGGCTTCAGCAGTATGTGAACTGAGAACTTCCAGATGTACAAGCTGGATTTTGAAAAGGCAGAGGAACCAGAGATCAAATTGCCAACATTTTTTGGATTATAGAAAAAGCAAGGGGATTCCAGAAAAATAGCTACTTCTGCTTCATTGATTACTTGAAAACCTTTGACTGTATGGATCACCACAAACTGGAAATTCTTAAACAGATGGGAATGCCAGGCCAACTTACCTGTCTCCTGAGAAACCTTATAAAAGATTTTATTTTGTTGGACTCCAAAATTACTGTGGACAGTGACTGCAGCCATGAAATTAAAAGACACTTGCTCCTTGGAAGAAAAGCTATGACAAAAATAGACAGTGTATTAAAAAACAGAGACATCACTTTGTCAACAAAAGTCCGTATAGTCAAAGCTACAGTTTTTCCAGCAGTCATGTATGGTTATGAGAGTTGGACCATAAAGCTGAGCACCGAAGCATTGATGTTTTTGAACTGTGGCATTGGAGAAGACTCTTGAGAGTCCGTTAGACTGCAAGGATATCCAACCAGTGAACCCTAAAGAATATCAACCTTGAATATTCATTGGAAGGACTGATGCTGAAGCTGAAGCTCCAATACTTTGGCCACCTGATGCGAAGAACCAACTCATTAGAAAAGACCCTGATGCTGGGAAAGATTGAAAGTGGGAGGAGAAGGGGACGACAAAGGATGAGATGGTTGGATGGCATCACTGACTCAATGGACATGAGTTTGAGTAAACTTTGGGAGATGGTGCCTTCACACCATCACAGGGAAGACTGGTGTGCTGCAGTCCATTGAATCACAAAGAATCAGACATGACTGAACAGCTGAACAACAACCAGAATTTCAGCCTGAACATGTAGCAGTGTGTAAAACAATCTCTTTGCTTCATTGGGTATCAGTGACCTTTTCTGTAAAATAATAACAGTATCTGGTTCACGGGAGCTCTTATAAGGTTAAAATTAACATGTGTCTAAAGCTGCTGATCAATAAATGGTAGCTATTACTATGCTGAACAGTATTGTGCTAATTATAATTAGCTGAATCAGCCAAAGAGTAATTGCTCGGTTTTGGTTCTGCCACACCCAGTCAACCTAGGTGACAGTTACATGCAGCATTATGTACTGCCCTGGGGAAGGAAAGGGCATGGCTGCCGGGGGACATGGAAAACATCAGCCTGATTAGAGGAGATGCTGGGAAATAATGCCGAGTACGTTACATCCAGCCTCTGGAGGTGCCTTGGAATCCAAGAAGAGGGGCTCTGTCAGTAGCATCCAATTTAGAATCATCTCAGAGGAGCTGGAGCTCTGTCAGTAGCATCCAGTCCAGAATCGTCTGCAGATATCTGGTGCATGCCTGTGAGCTAAGTCGCCTCCATTGAGTCTGAGTCTTTGCAGGCACATGGGATGTGGCTCACCTGGCTCCTCTGTCTGTGGGATCCACCAGCCAAAAATACTGGAGTGGCTGCCATGCCCTCCTCCAGGGATCTTCCCAACCCAGGGACAGAACCCACTTCGCTTCTGGTTCCAGTATTGGCAGGCGCGTTCTTTACCTCTAGTGCCACCTGGGAATCCTGCAGATTCCTGGGTTTCACCTCAGATCCACTGTAACAGCTGGCAGGTGGGAATCTGTATTTTATCGTTACTCAGATGTTGCTTGAGCACATTGAACTTCAAGAATCACTACTGGCAGGCTTCTCTGATGGCTCCCTGCTAAAGAATTCCCCTGCCAACGAAGGGGACATGGTTCCATCCCCGGTCCAGGAAGATTCCGCCTGCCTTGAGGCAGCTGAGCCAGTATGCCGCGACTACTGAGCCTGTGCTCTAGAGTCTGGGAGGCGCAAATACTGAAGCCCACACACCCTAGAGCCGCGCTCCACAGTGCGGGAAGCCACCGCAGCGAGAAGCCTGTGTACCCCACTAGAGAGTAGCCCCTTGCTCCCCGCAACTAGAGGAAAGCCCAGGCATCAGTGAAGACCCAGCACAGCCAGAAATAAACAAATAAAAAAAATTGAAAAAAAATCACTACTGCAGGTAAAAGATGTAAATCTTATCTGGAGTCATCTTCTTGAAACACTGAAGTAAAGTGAAATAAGGAGCCTTCCAGCCACTGTACAGAATAACTTTCTGGATGAAACAATGAATGGGACCCCGAAGGCAGGAGGGAACTCACAGGAGTAGGCATAACCTGTGACTCGGGTGATGAAGAACTTCACTAGGGTGGAGGTTAATGTAGACAGCGATCAGAGACTTCCAACATCATCAGTAAAGAGGGAGAAGCTAATGACTGAGCAGCTGAGAGATTCAAAATGAAGGACAGCAGATATTCAAAACTGATGTCATGATTTTAAGTCCAGGTGGAGCGAGGAATAGAGATTCACAGACGCGGACGGAGAATGGTCAGTTTTGTGGAAAGATTAAGTTTGGAGCGTGTGAGAGGATGGTGGTACTTTTAAGTGGAAACTTACAGGAAATAATTGAAGGAAAGAGGGGACTCCAAGAGGGGGTCCCAAGAGGGGACAGGTCTTGGTTTAGGTGAAACTTTGAAGGGGCATTCTCAGATAAGATTTCTCTGTTTCAGTATTAAATATGTCCTTTAACCCAAAGTATTGATTGCAAACTGTCTTCATTGGAGTAGAACTTTTAAAGGGTATATGACATCTTTCACTGCTCTTATAAGGAATACATATTTCTAACCAAGATAAAATTCTTATAAAAAAAGCAATTTTGGTTGCATTTTAACTTTTGTCTTGATCCTACTTTTAGCAAAAGAAGGAAAACTATATTGGAATCATTTAGTATGTTTAATAATAAAAGGATTTATGGATCATTGTATAAGCAAAAAGATGGGCATATTCCCAGAGGAAAATAAGTCTTTAGTATATTTCTAAACTTGAGACTGTGCTGTACTCATGCATAGATTAGAATTCAAACTTTTATTGTTGTCTGGTATTCAGCAGTATGTATTTGCATACAGTATATTTGTATGGAATACTGACTGTAAAACACATTATGCATGGAATCTCATTGTATATTAAATATTTATTAAATCTAAAGGAATAGCATTTTACATTTTTAAACTTGAATTTATATCTTTGTTATAAAACTCAATTGATTTTGAATAAATTTATATTTGATTCCTGTTCTTAACATACTGTGATACTTATGCCAATTAATTAAATTCATTAATTAAGGCCTTTATATGACTTTAGTGTACAGAAATTCAAAGCAGATCCAAATGTATTTTCTACCAAATGCTTTCCTTAAACTTTTGGATTGCATCAAATGTGAAAAGAGTACATAAGCACATTCATTCATTCGACATTCATTTGTTCTGTGTCAAAAATGCAGCAGGAAGCAAAGCATGATATGACTAACTGACATTTCATCTAGCCTAGCCTATATCAATAATAATAATAGTACCCTACCCTAAGTAGTAATTTTGCCTAAGACTTTGTTACAGTAAATTAATAAAACCTATAGATTGCTTATAGAAGCAGAGGTTATGGAAGATATTTTGTTGCACAGCTGAACTTAGAGCTCATATTTTAATTAATTCCTACTAGTTTTCAATAATACAGAGACCTACATTTTCAAGTTTTGGCTTTCACTTTCTTGAAAGTTCACATCACCAGCAAACTCAGTGTTTGTCTACTTAATGCTGTTGATTGATTTGACCTGTGGGAGAAGGCCAGTTTAGTATGATTGGTGAGAAATGTCCAAGCCTTGTCATTTCAGTTGTTAATATTTTATAATCTATGACTTCAGAATTTTTTTTTTAAACTTTGCTCCACTAACGAGAGGTCTTTATCTTTTTATCTGTACTCTTTTTTTCCAGGTATTAGGGAAAAAGCCAGAGCTTAGGGATGGAGAAGATGATGATGACATCAAAGCAGATATAACTAACAGGAAAATGGCTAAGCTCTACATGGTGAGTTCACTGGTAGGAAGTTCTGTTGTTTTTATCGGACAGGATGGTGCTGGGGAGACCTGCTGGGGAGAGACTGTTAGCCACAGATGACAATGCTCTCGTTGCCCTCAAAGAGAAATATGTGGGAAGAATTTGTTCTGTGCTTTAACACAGTTATTTAAAACTCCTATTTCTATTATTTTTTAAATTTTTATTAAAAACAGCAAATAATTTGCTGTGACTTAAATTTTAAAATTATATATATTGTTACTGTACTAGTTTTCAACAGTTCAGCTCAGTTCAGTCGCTCAGTTGTGTCCGACTCCTTGCGACCCATGGACCACAGCACGCCAGGCCTCCCTGTCCATCACCAACTCCCAGAGTTTACCCAGACCCATGTCCTTTGAGTCGGTGATTGCCATCCAACCATCTCATCCTCTGTTGTCCCCTTCTCCTCCCACCTCCACCTTCAATCTTTCCCAGCATCAGAGTCTTTTCAAATGAGTCAGCTCTTTGCATCAGGTGGCCAAAGTATTGGAGTTTCTGCTTCAACATCAGTCCTTCCAATGATTATTCAGGACTTATCTCCTTTAGAATGGACTGGTTGAATCTCCTTTCAGTCCAAGGGACTCTCAAGAGTCTTTTCCAACACCATAGTTCAAAAGCATCAATTCTTTGGTGCAAAGCACAGCTGGTGCTCCTTGCCTTGGAGATGGGGTATCTCCTCTCGACTGTTCGCCGCTCCAGCACCGCGCAGCCACTGCTTGTCGCTCCAGCGACAATATGTCCTGATATCTTACATTCAGTACAATACATTCAGTAAAGTGTTTCCTTCGTAGAGTAAAAAGACTGTAAGCTTTTTCTTATGAAATCCTAATGAGATATAAAATTATGACCTCACTTGAAATATCCGTGTAGCCATCATGAAGTCTTTTTTATGAGGGCAAGGTTATCAAATCAAACAGCTGGAAGGAAAAAGGGAAAAACTGTCCTGGGTGTTGGCAGACTTAGTTGCATGTCTGTGGGAAGGACGCCTGGGTGACCTTGGCCAAGACACGGCCATTCTGGGTCTTAGTTTTCTTATCTGAAAAAAGAGAGATTAAATTGGAAGACTACTTAGGTGCCTTCACAAAATCTACAAGATGTACCAGGTGAGGAGACTGTTCACATGGGATCTGTTAAGCATTCTGCCCCTTTGCAACTTTCCAAGCACATGATCTGGAGCAGACCACAGTCTCCCTGTGGAACGGAGTCCTTTTCTCATCTCTGACAAGAAGGACGTCTATTTTCTGCTCTTTAAAGGGATGGTCTAGCTCAGACACACTGTGATTTTTAAATGAAATTCAAGTTACTGTCTTGTGTAGAATAACTTCCTTTTCTGTAGAAAGAAAGGAGAAATAGATTCTTTTTTTCTGGGGATGGCAAAGGAAAATGTCTTTACCACTCCTAAATGCTGATGATTTTAATATAAGTCACACAGAAATTGTTATTCTAAAGATTTTGTGACTGCTTATTTTTTATTATTGAATTTAATTTTTATTATTTTAAAATTAATTTTAATTAATTTATTTTTAAAACATAAATTTATTTTAATTTATATTTATTACTTTTATTGTTAGAATTGGGTTTCTAAAACCCAATTTCAAGAGTTTAACAAATACCTTTTAAGTCACCTCATTAAATAAAGCTGTTCTCCCCTCAGAAAGCATCACGAGAGTAAAAAAACAAGCATGAACATGTTAATCTTGGGGCTTCCCGGGGGGCTCAGTTGATAAATAATCTGCCTGCAGTGCAGGAGACCAGGGTTCGATCTCTGGGTCAGGAAGATCCCTTGGAGAAGGGAATGGCAACCCATTCCAGATTTCTTGCCTGGAGAATTCCACGGACAGAGGAGCGTGGCAGGTTACAGTCCATAGGATCTCATGAGTCCGACAGGACTGAGCGACTAACACACAACGTTAATCTTGAGTCAGTGCTCCCTCTAGTGGGTATATCATGTATTGCATACTTCTATTTCAGTCCTGAAAATAATTTGAAATAGCTGAACAGGGGTTCCCGGGTGGCGCTAGTGGTAAAGACCCTTCCTGCCAAGGCAGGAGACATAAGAGGCTCGGATTCGATCCCTGGGTAGGGAACATCCCCTGGAGAAGGGCATGGCAACCCACTCCAGTAGTCTTGCCCAGAGAATCCCATGGACAGAGGAGTCTGGCAAGTTATAGTCCATAGGGTCTCAGAGTCGGACATGACTGAGCGACTAACACACACATGTTAATCTTGAGTCAATGCTCCCTCTAATCTTGAGTCAATGCTCCCTCTAGTGGGTATATCATGTATTGCATACTTCTATTTCAGTCCTGAAAATAATTTGAAATCGCTGAACAGGGCTTCCCAGGTGGCGCTAGTGGTAAAGACCCTTCCTGCCAAGGCAGGAGACATAAGAGACTCGGGTTCGATCCCTGGGTAGGGAACATCCCCTGGAGAAGGACATGGCAACCCACTCCAGTAGTCTTGCCTGGAGAAGCCCATGGACAGAGGAGCCTGGCAAGTTACAATCCATAGGTCTCAGAGTCGGACATGACTGAAGTGACTTAATGCAACAACACAGGGCTGGGAAGCTGAGTCGCCTAGGGTGATTTCTAAAAGTACAGAAGTCAAGCCCCACCGCAGTGCTGTAAAACCCCACCACTCATCTAGGGAGGACCCTCAAATCTGCATATTTAACAAGGGCCTAGGTGGATTACCTTGCAGCCTACCAGGCCTTGAAAAAATTGAATTCTAACCTAGGAAATTTTGTAAGATTTTGTAAGCTGTACATCTCCAGCTTAAAAAAAAAAAAAAGTTCTATAGCCGTTTCCAAACTTCAGGAGTCTCGGTAAGTTTACTTGTGACACAGGTGTCACAAGTTTTATTTTATAATATTTTATTTGTGACGTGAGATTTACTGTGATAATTTATACAAAATATTTAAGTAAATGACAGGCTCCATATTGAAAAAAGTCTGTAAGCATAAGCTATAATGTATCAGTGCCTTCCTTTCCACAGTGTCTGGTATATGGTAGTACTCAGTGAATACTGAATGAATGAACGTTTGAGCTTCAGCTTTGTGTGTGTGTGATGAGTACAAGGGTATCTATTTCAAAGCTTTTTATAAAGACTAAGAAATAATCATGTAAAGTTCATTGTGTGGTGCCTGGTAAATGTGAAAACCGAAACAAACTTTATCCATGATTATTGTCTCTATTATTTTTTGTGTTGAAACTTAACTTTTTATTAGTAGTACTTTTATCCTAAAGGGCCTTAAGAAAGTCTTTTCCAAGGTATAACTGGGTTCATGAGGAGTTTTTTTGGTCTTTGCTTTCTTTGAAATAGCTTTGTTGAGATATAATGTACATATTATGTAGTTTATCCATTGAAAGTGTGCAATTCAGTGGTTTTTATTACATGTAGAGAGTTGTGCAACCGTTACCATGATCACAGGTTAGAGCTCGCTGATCATCCTCAAGCAAGCTCATGGTCTTCATGTCAGGTTTCAGATGCCAGCGGCTCCATGAAAGTGAGTCTGGTGGCAGAAGAAAACCCCTTCTCCATGGCGATGCTGCTGTCTGAAGAATGCTTCATTTTGGACCATGGTGCTGCAAAACAGATTTTCGTCTGGAAAGGTAAAAAAAAAAAAATACCATTGGTATTGTTGACATACTTCAGATTTATATGTATTTCTTCAGGGAGATAAATAAAACATCTTTTCTGACTTAAAAAAAAGTTTACCTTTCTGCATGATCTATATAAGGCAGACATCAAAACCATATTTTCTTACTATTAGCCTTATTTACTAGGGATGATGGGGTAAAAGAAAGTCTTTGGGCACTAGAAATATAATTTTTATATATTCTATATCATAATATTGTTAAATATATTTAGTATACTGGGAACTTTTTGCCATTTTTCAGCATGTAGTTATTAAATTATAATTATATTTAATTTTTGGTGCACAAGTATCTCTTAATCATGTAATATCTTGCATCTCTAAAATTCTCTCTCATTTATGTTGCATGTTAGGTAAAGATGCTAATCCCCAGGAGAGAAAGGCTGCCATGAAGACAGCTGAGGAATTTCTAGAGCAAATGAATTATTCTACGAATACACAAGTACGTATGGAAATGAACTAGCTAGGAAAAATGTTTTAGATATGGGAGCTCATGACATCACCACGAAACTCCTGAGCAAATTTGGTTCCAAAAAACATACACAGAAGTCATTCTTGCCTATGTGCTTGCAATGCTGTGTCCTGTGCTCCTAGAACTCTGTGTGGAGGACGGAATTTTGCTGAAATTGGAGATTAGACTTTCAGTGGGACTCTGTGATTAAAATAAAAGCCCATTCACTTCCTGCACAGCCTTTAAGTCAAGATGGTCAAGCACAGTTGAATTAACTGAGAGCGTATATTGCTTATTCCCTACAGCAAGTTGTGTAAACATGGACTAAGGCCCAGAAAATACTTGCCTTCATGGATATTAACTTAGACACTGACTAATTGCTCTTCTTTTCGGAATCTCCTAGCTTCATCTGTTCTCTTCATTTTTATGTCCTGGCGAAAGCAGCACAAGGAGATAATTTCTTTCAGGTCACAGACCTCCTATGAACCTAAAATAGAAAAACAGTCAAACTTATTTGACTGTAATGGAAACATATGAAATGACTTGATTCTTCTCTCAAACATCCCAATTCATTGGCAATTACTTTAGCTGTAAGAAAAAAGCAAGGTTGAATTGTTCTAGCTTCATATTTGATATTTTTCCTTTTGTATTCATATATGGATTCCAGCTTCTAAGTTTACATTTGTCATCTTTGAAAAAAAAGGCTCCTCTTTGCATTTCCTTAGTTTTTTCTCCACAACTAGATTATTGTTTTTCCTTGGTCTCTTATTTTTCTGTTGATAATTATTGTTGTTTAGTTATTAGTCGTGTTCGACTATTTGTGATCCCATGGACTATATCCTGCCAAGCTCTTCTGTCCATGGCATTTCCCAGGCAAGGATACTGGAGTGGGTTGCCATGCCCTTCTCCAGGGGATCTTCCTGACCCAGAGATCAAAACCATGTCTCCTGCATTGGCAGGCGGATTCTTTACCACTGAGCCATCAGGGAAGCCCAAACCAGAGCACCTGAACAGGGACATGAACCCTGGACCCTTGGATTAAAAGTCTGATGCTCTACCCACTGAGCTAATAATAATAATTTCTTACCTTTCAGATTCAAGTTCTTCCAGAAGGAGGTGAAACACCAATCTTCAAACAGTTCTTTAAGGACTGGAGAGATAGAGATCAGAGCGATGGCTTCGGGAAAGTGTATGTCACAGAAAAAGTGGCTCACATCAAACAAATTCCATTTGATGTCTCAAAATTGCACAGTTCTCCACAAATGGCAGCCCAGCATCATATGGTGGATGATGGTTCTGGCAAAGTGGAGGTACTTACATATTTCTGTTTATTTGTTTGTCAAGCCCATTATGCCAGTTTCTGTGGAAATATAACTTCAGGAAGCTACAAATTATAAAATGTGCATTTTAATGATTAATAAAGATGATCCAAGGTTGTATACTAAACCAGGGGGTTGAAAGTTGGAAGACAGCGTTCGTTGTCTGACCTTCAGTCTTAGTGTATCGTGTGCTTGCTGAGATTCTAAGAAACTAGGTAATTTGTGTAAGATCACCTAATCAACTTAGAGGCCTCCAAGGAAGCCAGCTGTCTCCATCTCATTTCCTGGTCCAAGCCTGCCGCTGCTCTCGGAACTAGACTTGTCCAGTGTGGGTACACCGCTCTGGAAGCTCCAAGCCCTAAGTCTGTCCTTCCCTTGCACCTTAGGGGCATTCACAAAGGCAAATTGTATGTTATGTGCCAACATCAGAGATGTTTTTAGAGCATTCAAAATAAATTAGTCGATTATTGCTATTTTTTACAAAAATTACTGAAACCCTCCTAAGAATTCTCCCTAACTAAAATCTCTTCATGTTTGGCCATCTAACTGAAGGGGAGCCGTCTAAGATCACTTCTGCTCTAGGGTATGTGCTGGCTCTCCACAGTCTTCCTGAGAACGCCCGTCCTTAGCTGGGCCCCCCAGGCCTTCCACGGCTGAGCCTTGCTCTCTGCACCCCAGCCTTCACAGCCTCGGGGGCTCCTCCCCATCGCCATTTGGGTGACACTCCTCCTTTGTAGCTCAGTTCAGTCACAAGCTTCATCTCTTCTGAAGAGACTTCTCTCTGCACTGAAATGACCTTTCTCTGTTCTCAAGCCCGAGGTCACGTTCTTCGTGGATTCATCGTAGAAGTACTGCAGAGTTGTTCATTTACTTAGAGATTTCTTCTCCCAGACCTCTTGTCGTTCCTTGAGGGAAGGAATTGAATAATTTATCTCTTCATTCCCAGAGCTTACCACACACTGCTCAGACCAAAGTCTGAGATGTAATGTAAGAGATTTGCGAAGGTGTTTTTCCTCTTTTCAAAGGCTTGAAGTGTGGATCTAAGCTGGGCAGGCGTTATGGGAACCATACAGGGAGAAGTGCCTCCTGTGCTCGCTGTCAGAGGGTTATCAGCTTTGGGGCCTGAGTCTGTGTCCTGCCTAGACATCCTTTTCTGGAGCTCAGCACAGCCAGAGAGCCCCGTGGTGGACATGGATCCCCAGCTCCAAATGTGTCCTGGCTGCAGTCTCCACCTCAGAGCACAGTGTTCTGAGAAGTCCTCCCATGCCACCCCGGGAAGATGATGTCCAGGGTTTTCTCTAGGATTTTGGGTTTAGCCACACCATGCTGCCTTTGTTCCTGTGGGATGGCGCAGGAAGGCTGCTCTCTGAAAGCCCCACACTGCTCCGTTCCACTTGCTCATCTTCAATTTCAAAGTGAAAGTGGAGTCGCTCAGTCGTGTCTGACTCTTTGTGACCCTCATGGACTGTAGCCCACCAGGCTCCTCAGTCCATGGAATTTTCCATGCAAGAGTACTGGAGTGGGGTGCCATTTCCTTCTCCAGGGGATCTTCCAACCCAGGGATCGAACCCGGGTCTCCCACACTGCAGGCAGATGCTTTACCATCTGAGCTACCAGGGAAGCCCCAATTTCAAAACAGAAGATCTATCCCGAGCCTCCCAGGACCCAGGCAGGGGGATGTGCGTGCACGCGGTGCCTGCAGTCTCTCACTCACGTGTACGTTCCCATTTCATTTACAACTCTCATCTCTCCAACTTTTAACTTTTAATTAAAATTTCTTTAGTTTGTGATGAGGAGGAGGAAATAGAAAATAACTAGTTCTGCCTGCTTCTATCTTAGTCTTATGGCACATTTTGAAAATAGAAGTCATGCAGTTTGGCATTTTTATTGTTTAGTCACAATCCGCCACTCTTACCTGGGGAAAAAACAGTCTCATGCCTTAAAGCACAGGGAAGGAGAAGTTTTAAAAAATTGCCTCCCAACTGATGAAAAATTTATAGAAGTTAAGAGATGTATTTCTGAGCTATATATTTCAGTTTGTCGTGTAACTAGAGTGTCATGTTATTTTCACTAATCAATCAAACAATAGGTATTTATTAATCAAGAGGCTCAGAACTGAGATAAGAACTATGAAGGGTATAAAAGAGTATGAAAGAACTCTGAACGCTTAAGAAGTCAATAACCAAACTGACAAAAATGTCTTTCTGTTGCTTGATTTGTAACTGGTTAGAAAAGTAAAAGGTTTGTAATGACAGATCTAAACCAACATGCTTTTTTTAAAACCTTAGAGAAGTATTATTAGATAAAGAAGATTTCGATTTTGATACACACGTTTATTTCTTTTAGATTTGGCGTGTAGAAAACAACGGTAGGGTTGAAATTGACCCAAACTCTTACGGTGAATTCTATGGTGGTGACTGCTACATTATACTTTACACTTATCCCAGAGGACAGATTATCTACACCTGGTAAGTTTCCCTCTTTCATAAAATCTCAAGCTCAGTAGAGGCCACATGTTGCTCCGAAGTTAAATTTCATCATATTCCATGCCATATGGGATAAAATTATCCTATATTTAGACTAGTGAGCTTTGTATAACATGAATGTAGTATTTGGCTATGTTTTGGTAGCTGCTATCCACGAGCAGTTTAGATAAAAGTCATTCTTACTAATTTAGGAGGAAGGTTTTGATAGCTGAAGGGTGGTGTTCCTTTAGTGGATATGTTGTTGAATAACTCCTCTCCTTTGAAAGCTAACAAACACTCCAACTGTCCAGCATCAGGTACCATGTCTTCTTATTGTTAAAATTCACAGAGACTCATCCTGATTGGATTTGCAACATTTCAATGAATCAGATTCTCTAAAGCCTGTATATAATTCTATAAACCGTGTATATAATTTATGGTTCTATTTCAGACTCTGAAGATCTCAAATTGATGCATCTTTATTCTTTGTCCTCATGAAATTCATAGCAGTACTAAATAAAAAAATGCTATTGCTTCCATTTCTTATCCATTTCTTTTGCATAATGATTTGAGTTAATTGAAGGTTAAGATTACTTCCCTGGTGGCTGGGACCATATAGAATCAGCCTACAACGCAGGAGACCTGGGTTTGATCTTCAGGTCAGGGAGATCTCCTGGAGAAGAAAATGGCAACCCGCTCCAGTATTCTCGCCTGGAGAATCCCATGGACAGGGGAGCCTGGTGGGCTATGGTCCATAGGGTCACAAAGCATCAGGACGTGACTGAGTAACTAACTCTTTGACCTTCAAGTTGACTTAGAGCCAGTGCCAATGGAAAGGTCCAACCAAGTCCAAAGTGCACATAGCATGCTGGGCTAGTCCGAAGGGACAGGCTTCTGCACCAAATCAGGTAACGCTGGATTCTCAGACTCTTTATGAAGTCAAATCAGGTAAAATGGAATATTTCTGAGAAGACTGGGAAAAAGAAAAGAATTTTCAAGAAAGATATTATAGCTGAGAGGTGTAGGTTGAAGTTGCGAGGATGAAGCAGGGTCCTGCCTTTGCCTCCGTGGTGGTTGCTGTCTTCAGTGAGGCTACTGAGTGGACAAGGACTCGGGTGTCTGCTGGTAGGGTGGCCTTTCTCTATGATACGAGGCCCACTGGATGACAGAGTCATCCGTCCTCACACTGTGACCACGTCCCCCTTATACTGGCCAGTGCCTAGACCTTAACCAAGATCAGGAGATGAGATGATTGTCCCCATCCCATGGGTTCTTGGTACCCCGAGGATGGTGTGGAAACCAGGAGTATCAGCGTCACTGGGGAGCTGGTTAGAAATAGAGAATATCAGGCTCCACCTTTGACCTACTAAAGCGGAACCTGTGTTTTAACAAGTTCTCAGGATGATTCAGAATCACCTTAATGATTGACAGGCACTGCCTTATGCATGGCTCCGAACACTAGCTGCACATACTAACCTGGATAATTTTTCCCAAAGCTGAATACCCAGTGCCCTCTTTATACCAAATAAATCAGACCCCCAGTTGGCAGGACTCTTGAGTTTCTCATGTACACCATGGCATTAATGAGAACCACTGTGTTCAGAGACAGTTCTGACCCCACAGTTGCATCATATCCTGTCAAAGATGAATTATTTAGCTATTTAGCTCTGTGCCATCTTCATAGCAACCAGTTTTTGTGAGTAGCGTGTTTGTGCCAGCAAAATGCTAGATGTTTCCATGTATTATCTCTCTTCCTCACAATCAGATAATTTTCAAAAAATATAAAAGGAGGGGAAAATCAGATAGAGTAAATAATTTAACACAAATCACAGCTCTTGTAATGAGTGAAGTGACATTTCACACCTTGATCTGCAGCTGTCTTTAAGGCCTGCCTGCAGCTATCCCCTGGTAGAAACTATGTCCTTATTTTGCAATTTCCTTTTCTAAAATTTTAATTCATAAAAGTATCTGTGCAAAGCATGGCATCTGTAGGGATAAATTCATTGTAAGTAGGTAATGAATTTACATTACTTACATTCTGAGTAAGCTTTTCTTTTATTTTCTGTTTCTTGGTCTTCCTCTAAATTCTTTTTGGTATGTAAAAAATATAGTTAATAATTGTGGCACTTAGATCAAACAGGACAGATTAAATAAGTAATTCAAGAGAATGTTCTGAGGAATTAGCAATTTGCAATCCACATAAATAACTATGTGGATATCGATAAAGTGGATTAAATCAAGTTATAAATTTTGAAGGTAAAAGCTATTCTTTAAATCATTTGAAAGTGTCCATTGAGCACTTTCTATGTGCCAAGCACTGAGCTAGATACTAAAGATACATTAAAAAATGTTCCCCAAGAATTTATACTTAAAGAGAGAAAGATGGTTATCAGCCATTTCAATAAAGTATGAAGGCTTAAGATAAAACCAAGCTGGATGGCCTGTGCAGAATTAGGAACAGACACTCAGCTCACTGCTAGGTTATTGGTGAAGGACTCCTAAAAGTGACATCTAAGTGGGAGCAGAAATGAGAGTGAAGAAAGCAAGCAAATAGGAAGGTGTTCCTAGCAATGCAAGAGAAAGCGTGCTCCAATCTGTTAGTAATGGTGTATATCAGGGGAGCCTGGTGGGCTATGGTCCATAGGGTCACAAAGCATCAGGACGTGACTGAGTAACTAACTCTTTGACCTTCAAGTTGACTTAGAGCCAGTGCCAATGGAAAGGTCCAACCAAGTCCAAAGTGCACATAGCATGCTGGGCTAGTCCGAAGGGACAGGCTTCTGCACCAAATCAGGTAACGCTGGATTCTCAGACTCTTTATGAAGTCAAATCAGGTAAAATGGAATATTTCTGAGAAGACTGGGAAAAAGAAAAGAATTTTCAAGAAAGATATTATAGCTGAGAGGTGTAGGTTGAAGTTGCGAGGATGAAGCAGGGTCCTGCCTTTGCCTCCGTGGTGGTTGCTGTCTTCAGTGAGGCTACTGAGTGGACAAGGACTCGGGTGTCTGCTGGTAGGGTGGCCTTTCTCTATGATACGAGGCCCACTGGATGACAGAGTCATCCGTCCTCACACTGTGACCACGTCCCCCTTATACTGGCCAGTGCCTAGACCTTAACCAAGATCAGGAGATGAGATGATTGTCCCCATCCCATGGGTTCTTGGTACCCCGAGGATGGTGTGGAAACCAGGAGTATCAGCGTCACTGGGGAGCTGGTTAGAAATAGAGAATATCAGGCTCCACCTTTGACCTACTAAAGCGGAACCTGTGTTTTAACAAGTTCTCAGGATGATTCAGAATCACCTTAATGATTGACAGGCACTGCCTTATGCAATGGCTCCGAACACTAGCTGCACATACTAACCTGGATAATTTTTCCCAAAGCTGAATACCCAGTGCCCTCTTTATACCAAATAAATCAGACCCCCAGTTGGCAGGACTCTTGAGTTTCTCATGTACACCATGGCATTAATGAGAACCACTGTGTTCAGAGACAGTTCTGACCCCACAGTTGCATCATATCCTGTCAAAGATGAATTATTTAGCTATTTAGCTCTGTGCCATCTTCATAGCAACCAGTTTTTGTGAGTAGCGTGTTTGTGCCAGCAAAATGCTAGATGTTTCCATGTATTATCTCTCTTCCTCACAATCAGATAATTTTCAAAAAATATAAAAGGAGGGGAAAATCAGATAGAGTAAATAATTTAACACAAATCACAGCTCTTGTAATGAGTGAAGTGACATTTCACACCTTGATCTGCAGCTGTCTTTAAGGCCTGCCTGCAGCTATCCCCTGGTAGAAACTATGTCCTTATTTTGCAATTTCCTTTTCTAAAATTTTAATTCATAAAAGTATCTGTGCAAAGCATGGCATCTGTAGGGATAAATTCATTGTAAGTAGGTAATGAATTTACATTACTTACATTCTGAGTAAGCTTTTCTTTTATTTTCTGTTTCTTGGTCTTCCTCTAAATTCTTTTTGGTATGTAAAAAATATAGTTAATAATTGTGGCACTTAGATCAAACAGGACAGATTAAATAAGTAATTCAAGAGAATGTTCTGAGGAATTAGCAATTTGCAATCCACATAAATAACTATGTGGATATCGATAAAGTGGATTAAATCAAGTTATAAATTTTGAAGGTAAAAGCTATTCTTTAAATCATTTGAAAGTGTCCATTGAGCACTTTCTATGTGCCAAGCACTGAGCTAGATACTAAAGATACATTAAAAAATGTTCCCCAAGAATTTATACTTAAAGAGAGAAAGATGGTTATCAGCCATTTCAATAAAGTATGAAGGCTTAAGATAAAACCAAGCTGGATGGCCTGTGTAGAATTAGGAACAGACACTCAAGCTCACTGCTAGGTTATTGGTGAAGGACTCCTAAAAGTGACATCTAAGTGGGAGCAGAAATGAGAGTGAAGAAAGCAAGCAAATAGGAAGGTGTTCCTAGCAATGCAAGAGAAAGCGTGCTCCAATCTGTTAGTAATGGTGTATGGCACGAGCAAAGTTAGGGAGCAAAAGATGAAACAGTGAATAAAAAGGAGCCAAGTGATCAGCTGGGCGTCCCTAGTGACTCAGACAGTAAAGAGTCTGCCTGTAATGCCAGAGACTTGAGTTTGATCCCTGGGTCGGGAAGATCCCCTGGAGGAGGGCATGGCAACCCACTCCACTATTTTTGCCTGGAGAATCACATGGACAGAGGAGCCTGGCAGGCTACATTCCATGGGGTCATTTAATAGCACAGATGTTAAATTTGTCAGTTTGTTGATGTATAGTTTGCAGAACTTCGAAAACTTCCATAAACATAGTGAAGAGGCATTTAGGAAATGCCTCCTGAAGACTAGCTTCAGATTAAACAACTTTCCAGCTTATGCGGTCATTTCAATCATGGGATATGAATAGGTTAAATCCAAGAGGCAGAGTTAAAGGTGACAAACTTGAACGAAATCACTACTGAATACACAAATTTGTCTTTTTATTTCTGAAACTACTGAGACTCTAAAATAACAAAAGAAAACTAATTTCAGCAGTGATCGTTTCTCTGAAATGTCAAGTAATTGAAATTAAACAAACTTTGATCAGTGGTGATGATGAGTCTCTTGAAGCAGTAAATTCCATTTTCATGCATTTATTTTTAATGAGTAACAAGTACCACAGATTTGTAAAGAAGAAATCATATCAAAGTAGACAGCTTCTTTTCTCCCTCTAAGCACAGGATTTCAAAGTTAGAGACAAAGCAATTTTCCTATGGTCTTGATTGCAGTGCATGCAGTCCTTGACTGCCTGGGTCACAGATCCATACAGCAGATTAGTTTCAATCTGTGTGGGTGGAAGGGTGGTCACTTTGACAGGAAGAAGAAGGGTTTGAGATAAACAGTGAAATATTTATTAAGAGTGTAAAAAGGCAAAAGTTTGGTGAGGGTTTTCAGTATTGCTGATTGAAATACTCCAGGAAAAAAAAAAAACAAAACAGGTAAAATGATGACAAAAGTTTAGTGATGTTTTCTGTTAGCTGATGTTTTCCTGAAGAAAAAAAAAGAAAATGAAGAAATATCCAAGAAATTGCAGAGCTAGGGAATAAAAGACAGGTGATAACAGACCCTGCTGTTTCCTCAGCTCTGTGTTACTCCCACCTGGTGCTTCCAGCGGCTCCCAGAAGTGTTTGCTAGCATGACAGGCTCATGGAAAATTTCAGTTATTCACATTAGAAGACTATATCTTCATGTGTGCCCTTATTATGGAAAGCATTTTTTATTTTTTTAAACATATGTCTGACATAAGCATGTGCTTTTTTTCACCCCACTGTACAACATTTTCATATCAACCATTTGACTCTGTTGGTTCAATGGAATATTCTGAGATAAATGAGACAGGCTTCCTGCACTCAGTGTTGTGGGGGTATGTGTGTGCATATGTGCATGTGTGGTATGTATGTATGTATGTGTGTGTGTGTGTTTTGTGTGTTGTCCAGGTTGGGAACCTACTGTTAATCTGGTTCTGGGTATGGAACAGGTAGGTCACTCTCAGACTTTTAGAAGCAAGAATATAATTAATTTGTCCAAATCCATTTCCAGGGTTGGTGTTCTTCCTGCTAACCTGTAGTCACCTAGAGACGGGAGGATTGGCTACAAACAATGCTTTCACTGCTTTTTCCCTCCCACAGTCATCAAACAAGCAGATCTCCCAGAGGCTGTTGTGTAGGTTAAATGAGTGTTTGGAGACAGAGCCACAAGTTATCCTAGAAAGAGAAGTTGTCAATGAATTGAATGAACTGATTTATTGACTCCTATCTGGTCACTGATACTTTAGCTTTTCTTACCATTTTATTCATAATTCCTTTAAAGAATGACAGAATGGGGGCTGTTGATTCAATCATGTCCAACTTTTTGACACTATAGACTGCAGCCCGCCAGGCTCCTCTGTCCATGGGAAATCCCTTTAAAGAATGAAGAGAATTACAAAATGGGGGCCTCTCCGTTACCTCTGTGTGTGTGTGTGTGTGTGTGTGTGTGTGTGTGTGTGTGTGTACCCATGCTCAGTTGATTCAGTCGTGTCCAACTCTTTGTGACACTCTAAACTGCCCACCAGGCTCCTCTGTCCATGGGATTCTCCAGGCAAGAATACTGGAGTGGGTTGCCAAGCCCTCCTCCAGGGGATCTGCCCAACCCACAGGTTGAATCCACGTCTCCTGTGTCTCTTGCATTGCAGGCAGATTCTTTACCCACTGAGCCACCTAGAAAGCCCCATCATTGCCTGCTTCTGATCATTATTTTCCTGATTTTTGTGGGTCCACACATTTGTTACTATGCTCACCAAATAGTCAGGGAAAAATAAAGTGCCTCTCATATCCAGCCCAATAGATCTGGCTCATATACTACTCAAATGGATTATTTTCACTGTTGAGACTGAGACTGTTTCCCAAAATAGGCAGCTCCAACTTGAAATCAGACAGAATTGATGACTTAGCTAAGTTCTTATGGAACTAAAAATGGGCCCTTGAAATGGAGATTAAAAACATCTATGATATGTTGCTCTAAACAATACATAGGATAAATCATGGCTCAGTACTGTAAAAAACAATCGCTTCTATGGCTTTTTAATGTCAAAAACAGCAAGGTTTCTTCTCGATCTTTCATATAACTTAAGTTTCTGTTTGAAACTTAGAGATCTTAAACTTAAATACAAGCTAATTTGTTTTACTTTGGTTCCTCCAGGCAAGGAGCAAATGCCACGAGGGATGAGCTGACAACCTCCGCGTTCCTGACTGTTCAGTTGGATAGATCCCTCGGGGGACAGGCTGTGCAGGTTGGGATGTTTTTACCCCCTAAACTCATATAAGTTTTGCAAGCCCAATGTCTCCTTAAAACCCTTCTCCCAGGTCAGAATGCAGATTTGACACTTTGTAAATATTTCCTTTTTTTCGTTTCAGAATTTAAATATTCCTACTCTCATGCCATACTTGTTCTCTCAGATTCTGGAAAAGAGGGAACAAACAAATTTTTTAAAATAGAAACAAAAATAAGCTATTAACAAATTTAGAGCCCCAAAGAATCTTTCCTTTGGAATCATATCAGATCAATGGCAGCCACTTGTTACTAAGTATTAAAACCGCTCTACCTGAGTTATCACTTCCAGCTGATCGCCTCCAGTTTTTAAATCTTTATACATTTTCATATCTTTATAAATCAAATCTCTAATTATTACCTGATTCAAAGGTAATAATTAATTAGAAAAGTAAGTCCAACACTTTAGTACATAATATGTAACATATGGAGGTCCAGTCCAGTCTTTGAGCTGGTTTTCGTTCCATCTTGGTTTTTAGTTCCTAAATAAAGCAAGTTAGACTTAAGTTTAAAGATGCATATAAACTTTATAATAAACTAACATTGTTATTTATATTTATTTATATAAATTAACATTGTTAATTGTCAGTTAACAAGTTAACAAGATTATTGAATTCTTTAAATATACTTCGTCAACTTCCCCATGAACTGTTTACTACATTCATTTCCTAAATGAAATATGTCTAAGAACTGACATCATCTATGTCATTTAATTAACCTTTCAACTCTTCTTACCAAATCACACAAAACTTTGAAGATATGCATTGCGCCTTATAAATTCTACATTTCAGAGTTAACTACTAATATTTAATACACGCAATGAATGAATTCATTGTCAGGCATTTGAATCCTGAATTAACAATGAAAGCATAATGCCTTGTTTTACCACTAGATGGCAGGGTTTTACAATAAATAAAATCGCTGTTTTAAACATTCCTTCATACTCTGTTATAAACAGTACTGAAAAATTTTCAATTTATCTTTCTCTTTTCTCTCACTCTGGCCTTGCTGCGTCGCTTGCAGGATTATAGTTCCCTGATCAGGGGTCAAACCTGAACTCCTGCAGTGGAAGTAAAGTCCTGAAAGCATGAACTGCCAGGGAATCCCCCTTTCTCTTTCTTGTTTTCATTCACAGTGGAGAATGGGTTTTAATCAGTAGCCCTCTTTCTCTCAGTTTGGCAATTGAGGTTTTCCCAATGTTATGGGGAATGCTAAGGCAACAGCAGTTTTAGGTACTCTTAGCTAACCTTGTCCCAACACTGTTTCATAATTGGCTGCTTGCTTATTTAAATAAATGTCTGCTAACTGAAGGTTATCTGTGGAGTTACTTTCACCACTCCCTAGGCCTCCCCACGATGGTGTGTACTTCAGCATTCTCATTCACTTGGTTTCTAGAAAAAAAACAGACCAGGGTAGGGTAGGGGAGATGGTTCAATTTTTGCAAAAGGCAAGGTAATTGAAAAAAATAGGAGACTGACACAAAATTTGAACTCTTCATGTAAATAAATGCATCAATAGTTTATGTAAAAAATAGGAAATTCATGTCTAATCCAGTATCTGTTAAACTAATAGATGAAATTAAGTCATTTATCATTTATTTTCTTCAGTTTCCTTATCCTGACAAATGATTATGTTAAGTAAATCTACTATTACCATTTCCATAGGTAAGTTAAAAAGTATAAGTCTATTCTGTTTATTTTCCCAGCTTTTGCTGTTTAGATTGAAATCTTTGTTCACTCCTAGATTACTATGGTGGCTCAGATGGGAAAGAATATACCTGCAAAGCAGGAGACCTGGGTTCAATCCCTGGGTTGGGAAGATCCCTTGGAGAAGGGAATGGCAACCTATTCCAGTATTCTTGCTGAAGAATCCCATGGATAGAGGAGCCCGGCGGGCTATAGTCCATGGGGTCATAAAGAGTCAGATATGACTGAGCGACTAGCACTTTGACACATGTATTCATCTACATCTCCAAAAGGAGAAACAACAAAGTGCTGATCTTTGTCATCTTTTATAAAAATTACTCTGTTTTTTTTGTTTTTTTTTTTTTTTTACATCTTTGTGCTCAAGTGTAAGTGGTGCAGTGTGGAAGCAGAAAGCCGTGCAATGTGATGTTGTACCTACCTCCTCCCACCCCAGCGTGCTGTATCTGGAATAACGAATGGTTCCTAAGTCAGCAAGGAAGCTGTGCTTGATTTTTATGAACCTATATTTTCTGTTAATCATCGTTCCTCCTGCACTTGACTTTTCATTTACTTTTAATTTTGTTTTCAAAAAGAAAAATAAGAATGTCTTTGGAAATACAGCCTTCTTTCATTGCCTTCTTTATTACATTTCTTTATCCCCTCTACCCCCAGATTCGAGTCTCCCAAGGCAAAGAACCTGCTCACCTGCTGAGTTTGTTCAAAGACAAACCACTCATTATTTACAAGAATGGAACATCAAAGAAAGAAGGTCAGGCGCCGGCCTCCCCTACACGCCTCTTTCAAGTCCGAAGAAACCTGGCTTCGATCACCAGAATTATGGAGGTAATGTCACGCAGTCAGTAAAACCTGCCCTGCTCATGGACTTCCCAGGGTCCCTGGGCCACCAGCCAATATTAGCATTAAAATAAAGTGGCAAGTAAACTTCTTTCATTGCTATAACTTATCCAGTTTTCACCATTAAAAATACTAAAAGCAGGAGCATCAAGTAAAAAGTAAAAAAGTTAATTAGATAACAGGCCTTTCATATTTTTCAACCACAACAAAACAAATGGATTTAAGAATAATGGAGAGGGGACACAGGTATACCAATGACTGATTCATGTTGATGTTTGGCAGAAACCAATGCAATGCTGTAAAGCAATTATCCTTCCATTAAAAACAAATTTAATTATATACAAAAAAGAAGAATGTAACAAATCAAGTTGCTGAAGCCATGAGACAGCTTAAGCTCTGTCTTGAAAGGCCTGGGGGAAGATGGATCGCAGGTGATGGTCCGGTGATCACACCGGGGAAATTGAGAGAGAAGGCCCTTATTTGCACAAATGTAAAGGAACATGGAAAGCAAGCTTTGCCACGCTGGGCCAGAGTCATAATTCAGCTGGCCAAACGTGCTGCCTCTGAGTGGCAGCTGTGAGAAGCCAAGCCCCAGATCGCGGTGTCTGGCCGCACGCCCACCAGGTTATGAGGCAAGGCCAGTGGGCCCAGGGTTTTGAATGGCTGAGTACTTTGACTTCAAGGAGGATTCTTCACAGTTCCGCACCCCATCACCTCAGTCCTCATTGAAACCCAGGTCTCCCGAGTCTCCTAACTGCTCTGTGCTCTCTGTACGCCCGCAAACCTGGACTGCTCTGCCAAGTTGTTCGGATGAGCCCTTAAAAGCAGGTGGGTCGCAGCCTCCCTCCCCCTGGAACCTCTCCTCTAAGCCGCCCCTGTTCTTGTTCTGTGTTCTGAGGTCACAGAGGCCCATACAGCCCTCTCGAGTGGAAGCTGTGTTTTTCCCCCGATGCCGGCTGACCAGGGATGGGCTGGCAGGCGCCCCTCCTTGCTCACTTCTGCCCCGCTGACTTCGTTCCTTCTTGTTTTCGGATGAGCCCTTAAAAGCAGGTGGGTCGCAGCCTCCCTCCCCCTGGAACCTCTCCTCTAAGCCGCCCCTGTTCTTGTTCTGTGTTCTGAGGTCACAGAGGCCCATACAGCCCTCTCGAGTGGAAGCTGTGTTTTTCCCCCGATGCCGGCTGACCAGGGATGGGCTGGCAGGCGCCCCTCCTTGCTCACTTCTGCCTCGCTGACTTCGTTCCTTCTTGTCCGTCTCCCTCCTCCATCTCTTTGCTCTGTCTGCTGAGCCAAGAGTCCTGCCCTCTTCTCTGCTGGCTTTCTTTTCTCACTGTCTCCGTTGCTGGCTCCTCTCGTCTAGCAGTCTTATCTTGACCACACTTTATCTCACACTGGTGGTCCTGTACTAGACCTTGTCCTTGGTGATAACTTTAGCACCTCAAGCATCTAATGTGTGACAAGTGTCCTTTAGCCCCTATTTCTTCCAGCAGGTCCCCAGTCTCATGGCTGAATCCACGAACCCTCTCCACCCATCACACCTATCACACCATGCCCCCAACATCTCCAACATCCCAGATCTTTACTGATAATGGATTCTGAAGTCACAGAGAATATAAAAATAATCCCAGAAGATTCACCGTATCTGCATGCGTGCATGCTAAGTTGCTTCAGTCGTGTCCGACTCTTTGTGACTCTATGGATTATAGCTCATCTTTGCTCTGTCTGCTGAGCCAAGAGTCCTGCCCTCTTCTCTGCTGGCTTTCTTTTCTCACTGTCTCCGTTGCTGGCTCCTCTCGTCTAGCAGTCTTATCTTGACCACACTTTATCTCACACTGGTGGTCCTGTACTAGACCTTGTCCTTGGTGATAACTTTAGCACCTCAAGCATCTAATGTGTGACAAGTGTCCTTTAGCCCCTATTTCTTCCAGCAGGTCCCCAGTCTCATGGCTGAATCCACGAACCCTCTCCACCCATCACACCTATCACACCATGCCCCCAACATCTCCAACATCCCAGATCTTTACTGATAATGGATTCTGAAGTCACAGAGAATATAAAAATAATCCCAGAAGATTCACCGTATCTGCATGCGTGCATGCTAAGTTGCTTCAGTCGTGTCCGACTCTTTGTGACTCTTTGGATTATAGCTCACCAGGCTCCTCTGTCCATGGGATTCTCCAGGCAAGGATACTGGAGTGGGGTGCCATGCCCTCTGACCTGGGGATCGAACCCACATCTCTCATGTCTCATGCGTGGGCAGGTGATCTTCACCACTGGAGCCACGTGGGAAGCCCGATTACCTTATCTCCTCCCCTCCAGTATCACCAGCTTGTCTGCACCTGTATCTA
This sequence comes from Madoqua kirkii, assembly GCA_006408675.1. Lineage (NCBI taxonomy): Eukaryota > Metazoa > Chordata > Mammalia > Artiodactyla > Bovidae > Madoqua > Madoqua kirkii. The sequence goes on along the minus strand of SJYC01017843.1, from coordinate 17,347 downwards.
ATTCTCCTTCTTGCCTATTTTATGAAATCAATTTAAGTTGTTAATTTATTGATAGCTAACAATTAATAAACATTTTATAATAGTAATTTACATATAAACACTAAGGCACACATTAATATTGATATATTATTGTCCATACATTAATAAAAATAATAATGTTCATATAAACTAATATACTGGTAAATAAATGAATACATATTTATTACATAAATAAAATGACTCCTGTCTCTCAGGAGACAAATCCCATCTGCCCCCATTCCCCAGCACTGACTTCTGTCCTGGGTCCCCTGTCCTGGGGCTTTCCAAGGACTTCCCTGGATTTCTCCGTCCAGTGCTCTCATCCTAACTCTAATTCATCATTCTTGCAGGCAGTCATCTTCTTTCTCTTCATCTCACTGATTTATTCTTCTCTCCTGGGTTACTTACTCTGCAGCACAAACACACCTTGACAACACTTCCATCCTTTCTTTAAAAACTCTCTTGACTCCGATCCTCCTGGCTACCACATCCTTTCTCTGCACTCCTTAAAGAGTACAGATCCTCAGAAAAGTCATCTTCACCCTTTCACTGTCCCTGCTATGCTAAGCCTCCTCTATCAGAAGCCACTCCACTCAGCCATCCCTTCCCGCCACACCATCCACATGGGATTTATCTAGTTTGCCAATGACCTACCTTTTGCCATCAAAATTCTCTTCTCTGATGCCGTTGTTTTCAACCTCTTTCTAGCATTTGACTCGGTTGCTCTTTCTGTCTTCTCAAAACACTATTTTTTAACGAAACTTCTGAAACCCCCCCACACTTACCCGGATTTCTGCCACACCTGAGGTCACCCTTCTGAAGGCTGTTTTCACTCCCACTCAATTGCTGAATTCTCCTCCTCTGCTTGTCCTCAAAGCTCTTGAGCTCTCCAGGGCTGTCTTGGCCTTCTTCAGAATGATCTCATTTAGTCATATAATTTAAACGCCATTCTGTATTGACTCATCCATGACATTCTGCGCATGGATTCTCATGTGTTCAGTTGTGACTGATTTTTTAATCTGTCAAATGGAAAGTGAAGTTTGCATCTCCAGGCCCTCTTAGCTGACCTCAGAGGCAAGAGTCAAGGAGAACTGTAACAGTCCCGGGCTCTTCCCAGTGGGCACTTCCTTTATGAAGCATCGTGAGCTGCTTGTGATGCACATTCTTTCTTTTCTGGCAGCCTCTCAAACTAACCTTTGCATTCCTAGCCTCTCTGAAATGCACCAGTCAAAGCACTATTGGTAAGACTTTCTGTTTTCATCTCCTGGGAGGCTAAAGCTTTCTAAGGCTCTTTTTGTGGAACTACCACCCTGACCTCACACCAGTCTGGGCATGGGCGTCTTATCACCCGTCTCTCCATCGTCCATGCTCTTTCCTCGATACCAACAAGGAGACATTTGGGCTTCCCAGGGGGAGCAATTGGTAAAGAGCTAGGCTGCCTGTGCAGGAGATGCAAGAGATGCAGGTTCATTCCCTGGGTCAGGAAGATCCCCTGGGGTAGAATGTGGGAATCCTTTCCTGTATTCTTACCTGGAAAACTCCATGGACAGAGGAGCCTGGTGGGCCTACAGGCCACCAGGGTCAAAAAGAATTGGACGCGCCTGAGTGACTGAAGACACACACACACATGAAACAAGGAGGCATTTGGATTAGGAACTGGGAGTCACAGTTCCTATGTTTTCATCCTCACATCTGATGGATTCCTTCGAGCTTGGTCGATGGGGCCAACTTACTGAACGAGGATGCTGACCCTTTCCCTGAATGTGACCAACACCTGGGCCACAGCTTCAAAACTTCGAGCAGTGCCTGCTTGCTCCTCCGGTGCTGTCTCTGGGGACAGGGTCCTGATGAACCTGGGCAAGAGCAGCTTTCCACACGCTGATGCTTCCCTCAGGCCACCCCATACGGCTGGTCAAACGGCATCACATGCTGCTTCCCGAAGGGCGTCTGCACTTGGCCTCAGGACACCACACTCTGGAATCCCTCATGGGGGATTCCATGGCTGCCCTATCACAGTCTTGTTTCCTCCTCGTTCTTCATCTCCTTGCTAGCACACATCACATGGAGTCCTATGGAAAGTCACACACACTGTCGCGGTCACACACTCCTGTGTCCAGAGGGCCTCAGACCAGTGCAGAGACACAGGGTGACAAGCTTCCAGACGCAAGCCCATGCTAGGACCTCAGGCCCCCTCCCAAGCCGGAGGCTCTGCCCCGTGCCTTGTTGCTGCTCCGAGGCTCCACCTTAAGGCTCACCCTCAGGCTGGAGTCTGGCCTCAGCCAGGCGTCTCTCACTGGCCCTGGGCCACACAGACCAGAACTGCGCTCACGTGGCTCATCCTAGACAGTGTCCACAACATCTGTTTAAAAGGAAGGGGGTCTGTCAGTGCTGTGCTTTTAATGCCTTCTAAATATTCTTTTATAATCTGAGCTATAATGTATCGGAGCCTGGAGAAGCTTTTAGTCAATCTCTGTTACAGTCTTTTCTTACATTAAATCTCAACCCCTGTTTTATGATTTTTAGATTTCCCCTTGATTATTTGACAAACCTCTTTAGTAAGGGAGAGAAAATCTGAACACTATGCTTTATGTGTGTCATTTGGGAATATTACATCCTCTTTCCAAGTATCGGTTATAGGCCATCATCCTTTTTGCAGTCTCTTTGACTATTATCCTTGTTATGTATCACTTATATTTGCCTCGTTTTATTCTCAGACGATTATGCAGGCAGGTGAGCCTTACAGTGACCCAGCAATATATGCTCCTGTTCTGAAGTTTCTAACCCCCTAGCGGTTACCTAGTGGTACCTACGTGAGTTCACTTCAGTCGCTCAGTCACGTCCAACTCTTTGCAACCCCATGGACTGCAGCACGCCATGTTTCCCTGTCCATCACCAGCTCCAGGATCTTACTCAAACTCATGTCCATCCAGTCGGTGATGCCATCCAACTATCTCATCCTCTGTCATCCCCTTCTCCTCCCGCTTTCAATCATTTCCAGCATCAGAGTCTTTCCAGATGAGTCAGTTCTTTGCATCAGGTGGCCAAAGTATTGCAGTTTCAGTTTCAGCATCAGTCTTTCCAATGAATATTCAGGGCTGATTTCCTTTAGGATGGACTGGTTGAAACTCCTTGCAATCCAGAGACTTTCAAGAGTCTTCTCCAACACCACAGTTCAAAAGCATCAATTCATCTGTGCTCAGCGTTCTTTATAGTCCAACTCTCACATCCATACATGACTACTGGAAAAACCATAGCTTTGACTCAGTGGACTTCTGTTGGCAAAATAATGTCTCTGCTTTTTAATATGCTGTCTAGAATGGTCATAGCTTTTCTTCCAAGGAGCAAGTGTCTTTTAATTTCATGGCTGCAGTCACCATCTGCAGTGACTTGGGAGCCCCCCAAAATAAAGTCTCTCACTGTTTCCATTGTTCCCCCATCTATTTGCCATGAAGTGATGGAACTGGATGCTGTGATCTTAGTTTTCTGAATGTTGAGCTTTAAGCCAACTTTTTCACTCTCCTCTTTGACTTTCATCAACAGACTTTTCACTTCTTCACTTTCTGCCATAAGGGTGGTATCATCTGCATATCTGAGGTTATTGGTATTTCCCCCCTGCAATCTTGATTCCAGCTTGTGCTTCATCCAGCTCAGTTTTTCTCATGATGTACTCTACATAGAAGTTAAGCACGGTGACAGTATACAGCCTTGATGTACTCCTTTTCCTGTTTGGAGCCAGTCTGTTGTTCCATGTCCAGTTCTAACTGTTGCTTCCTGACCTGCATATAGATTTCTCAAAAGGCAGGTCAGGTGGTCTGGTATTCCTGTCTCTTTCAGAATTTTCCACAGTTTATTGTGATCCACACAGTCAAAGGCTTTGGTGTAGTCAATAAAGCAGAAGTAGATGGTTTTCTGGAACTCTCTTGCTTTTTCAACGATCCAGTAGATGTTGGCAATTTGATTTGTGGTTCCTGTGCCTTTTTTAAATCCAGCTTGAACATCTGGAAGTTCACGGTTTATGTACTGTTGAAGCCTGGCTCTGAGAATTTTTTGTACCTAGACAACGTGTTAAAAGCCAGAGACATCACTTTGCCAACAGAGGTCTATCTAGTCAAAGCTATGGTTTATCCAGTAGTCATATATGGATGTGAGAGATGGACTATAAAGAAGGTTGAGTGCTGAAGAACTGATGCATTTGAACTGTGGTGCTGGAGAAGACTTTTGAGAGTCCCTTGGACAACAAGGAGATCAAACCAGTCAATACTAAAGGAAATCAGTCCTGAATACTCATTGGAAGGACTGATGCTGAAGCTGAAGCTCCAGTACTTGGCCACCTGATGTGACGAGCCGAATCACTAGAAAAGACCCTGATGCTGGGAAAGATTGAAGGCAGGAGGAGGAAGGGGCAACAGAAGGTGAGATGGTTGGATGGCATTACCAACTCAATGGACGTGAGTTTCAGCAAGCTCCCAGAGGTAGTAAATGACAGGGAAGGCTGGTGTGCTGCAGTCCGTGGAATCATAAAGTTTTGGACACAACTTAGCGACTGAACAACAATAACAAGTGGTGTGCTGATGCCCCCTAAATTAATTCCTGGATCAGGACAGAAGTCTGTAGGTGGTTTGGCAGCAGCACAGCTTCTTGGGCATGTTTACTGAGGGACCAGCAATGCATTTAAATCGTGTTATTTTTCTTCATACTCTAGGTAGATGTTGATGCAAATTCATTGAATTCCAATGATGTTTTTGTCCTGAAACTGCGACAAAATAATGGCTACATCTGGATAGGAAAAGGCGCCACACAAGAGGAGGAGAAAGGAGCAGAGTACCTGGCAAACATCCTCAGATGCAAAACTGCGGCGGTTCAGGAAGGCGAGGAACCAGGTGTGTACAGGTGGGGCCAAGGACATGAGCCAGAACTTAGATTTGGTGTGCTTGCTCATCATGTGATTTATCATTTTATAAATAGGAACTTTGTAATGGTTATAGGGCATTAAAAACCCGTTCACTAGTTGCAAGAATGGGTGATGGTACCTGCTCTATTTGTGTAACATCTCCTGCTATGTTTAAGTAACTTAACAGTGAACTTGAGGTGAGATGCAGTTATTTGTTGCTGTAAAGCAGTACTGACCAGATGCTCCTGAAAATGCATAGGTTAACTCAGTGTGTTTTCCACAGAGGAGTTTTGGAATTCCCTTGGAGGGAAAAAAGACTACCAGACCTCTCCTCTGCTAGAATCCCAGGCTGAAGACCACCCACCTCGGCTTTACGGCTGCTCCAACAAAACTGGAAGATTCATTGTAAGCGTCCGAGAAACCACGGGGTAGAACCGAACAGCAGGGGGAAAGGGAGGCATTCTGACACTGCTCTGATTCTTTCCAGTGAGATTCCTACTCCAGTTCCCGGTTTTGGTTTATTTGCAAACCACAGATGACAATTTTGCTCCACACAGGGTTGATTTAAGAGCCAATGATAATGGATGGGAGAGCATGGGAATACTGTAATGTGCCATGGAAATCAAGCGGCTCTTAAAAATATCAGCTACTTTGCACCCGTGTCAGCGTGTGGCTGTTGCTGTATGCATATGCACATGGTTGGATTTGTTAATTTAATAATCTGACACTTTTGGTGTGCAGCAATAGTGGTTTCTCAGATCAAACTATGTAAAATTTTACGCTTCAGTTTCCCAGGGGAGTAAATAGTCTCACCATGTTGATGGAATGAGAAACATTATGGCAATATTATGATCATTGAGCAAAATCACAGAAAGCTCTACACACACCTGCAAGTGAGCTGAAATCAGTAGGAATAGTTTATGTCACAGTCACATTCACAAGCTTTGAATTCTAGGCAATTCGAAGTAAAAGTATCTCTGTACAAGACTGATTTTCTATGTGTCTCTGAAATATCCTGGGCTGAGCCCCTCATCTCGGTTTAATCACAAAAATTCTGCTTTCTCCATTTGACATACTAGGCTTTTGTATAAAATTTTCATTTAAGGAACAAATTCTTCGCTGATAAAATTTGAACTAAAGATTTGGTCACCCTGTCTTGGTAAATACAAGCTTTACTTTTGAACACACACACAAACATTAATACTTCCCCAGGTACATTGCATGCTTGAAATAAAATGCTTTGAAGAAGAAACTGCTCATATGTGAAACATACTTGCAGCTTACAAGTGACTTGACCTAAAGCTTAAAGATTTAAATGGTGAATTGGGATAAATATTAGGTTGTTAGGCACCACAGTTGTTCATCTACTTTGCAGGAAATCCCTGTATTTTATAAATTTGTTGTCAGGAAAATCTGTTTTGACTGTTTCTGGTATCACATCCAAATAACATCTTTTTCAGTGTGAGCCTCTCTAATTTCTTGAGAGTATTATTTGCTAATATTGCTATAAGTATCATGCTTGTTTCCAATAAATATATGTTTTACAAAAATGAATATGTAAATATATACTTACAAATATAATTCCTAGGCTTTATTCTTGGGTTAAAAAAATCTATTAGTTTGTGGCTTTTGTCATTCACATATTTAAGAGAAATATACTTTTTTCTTTGTACCTATTCATTTTCTTTTTTGACATTTGGAACTCTAATTCTTAACATTTTAAGGAAAAGGAGTGTTGCTAAAAAGTGTTTGATCTTATTACCATCATCAGAAAACAGGCTTTAGATGTGTAGATTCATACAAGACAGCGGAGTCTATTGGTCAAAAGCACAGCTTTTAAAACCAGTGTGCCTGTTCGATATCACTTACTTGATGATATTTCTTCCTGGCTGTGTGACCTTAGGCTGGTCACTTACCCTCTCTGTGTTATAATGGTCTCATCTGAAAAATGGGGCTAGTCCTAGATCGACTTCAGAGAGTTGTTGTGAATATTATCTTGGTTGTCACATATAAAGAATTAGAACGGTGCCTAGCATGGTATATTCTGTAAAAACATATATAAACACATTTCTTGCCCTCTGTAAATGGCTCGTGTTTGTTTTTTGTGTCACAGTCTGAGAATACCATCAGATTACAACAAATAGGTATCGTCATGCTTAAGGGGCTGCAGGTTAGGTTCATGCCTGTTTATCCATGGACAGAGCCCAGGAGACTCCGCTGAGTCCCACTGGCTAATGTGACATGGCCAAGGCCACAGTCAACTTCACCTGCAGAGTCACACGGCAGAGGGGAGACAGGAAGAACTGCAAACCCTAATCCAATCTGTCACCACCTTCCTAATGACTAGGGGGAGTTTCATCCAGAATCCTTTCAAAAATTTGAACTTTAGTGAATGCCTGCTGGTACTGGGTGTGTTAAACTAGCCCATTACCCTTTAGTGTTAGCTCTGGAGAACACAGTTTAATCCATTTAAAATAAAAATAATGACACTTTGCTTATGGAATATTGTTATAATATTTCATTGAAAATGGTTAATTTTTTTAAATGACCAGATCTATTTATTTTATTAAAATATCTTGACCTACCTACAAAATGAAAGAAGATGTAATACCTGCATCATAAACTTAAATGTCTTTTGGAACTAGGAAGGCGATAGAAACCAGCGAAGCAACTTGTCACAAAGAACTAAAAGTGGAGGAAACTATGGCTATATTTCTTGTGTATGGTCTCTAAAGCCATATGCAATATTTATGTTAAATACTCTCCTCCCTAAATAAGATAGCCTCAGTTTGTGATACATGTTTAAATAGATAAAGTTATTTAAGTCTTTATTGCTCAAAGGGAAGGAAAAAAATGACTAACAAACTTTTTTTTTCTATGCTCCAGATAATACAATGCATTTGTATCCTTTATATTAGAAAAATCACTGCTTGACTGTTGGGTCATAAAGCTTTTTTATACATTTCAGATTGAAGAGGTTCCAGGAAGTTCACCCAGGATGATTTAGCAGAAGATGATGTCATGCTGTTAGATGCTTGGGAACAGGTAAAACTGTATTTTGTTCATGGCGAAAGAGTGTGCTTATAGTTGTGAGCTGATACAACCTTATTTGAGAAATGGCAAGTTTAATAATAAATAGACCCATGGATTTGGGTCTTTCTACAGTTTGGCAAAAAATAAAGCTAATGCATATGGCAAGTTGTGTTCTTAACCTGGAAATTAATCCATGGCTATCCATCTTTGGCTGTATAGTTTTAGGTGAAAACAACAAACAAACAACAACAAAAAACTCCTGTTTTTCGTTTATTTGTAAGATTCATTTGTTTCTTATTTATTCAGACATTCATTCATTCTTATTCATAAATTTAAGTCATAAATGCGTTAGTGGGTTGCAATGCCTCAGGGAGACTGAAATATTCAGAATTTCTCTTGAAATCTGATAAGAGGTCATAGGAGACCTCTCCTCTGGAGAAGAAACAAATAATACTTTTGAATCTACATACTAAAATACCTATATATATATATATATATATTAATAGGTAATGTATATCTGTATATCTTTATCTATAGCAAATTAATGGTGATTTTGTATGTCACATAGATGTGTTGTGTGTTAGTCGCTCAGTCATGTCTGACTCTTTGTGATACCATGTATTGTAGCCCACCAGGCTCCTCTGTCCATGGGATTCTACAGGCAAGAATATGGGAGTGGGTTGCCATGCCCTCCTCGAGGGGATCTGCCTGACCCAGGGATCAAACCCAGGTCTCCTGCATTGCAGGCAGATTCTATACTGTCTGAGCCACGAGGGAAGTCATACCTCAGAGTCATTTTCTTTTAACCTCTATGTAAACTAATAATGGTTTCTTTGGTGGTTCATTGGAAAAGAATCTGCCTGACAATACAGGAGCCATAGGTTTGACCCCTGGGTTGGGAAGGTCCCCTAGAGAGGGAAATGGCAACCCACTCCAGTATTCTTGCCTGGGAAATCACATGGACAGAGGAGTCTGGAGGGCTACAGTCTATGGGTTTGCGAAAGAGTCAGACATGATTTATTGACTAAAGAGCAGCAAATTAATAATAGTGACAGGGAAAAATAAATATGTTAGGAGCTATATTATGTAGAACAAATATAAAACACGTTCCTGAATTAGGCCTAGTTTTTAGTCAACCACAGAGGTTTGTTACTTTTAGGTCTGTTCTTACTTGCTAAATCATTCAGTTGTATTATATTTTAGCTTCTTAGTCTTGAATTAGCATATTTTAATTTGGGATCTGGTCACAGATCCTCCCTAAGTGAATGGATCACTTATTTCTAGATATGAAATGCAAAACCTCATGTCAATAAAACTCCTTTTTGTATTTAAGAATTACAAAATAAGAAAGTTTTGTTATTCGGAATTTAATTTTTTCTATTTGTAGTCAATTCTGTTGCTTCCATAATCAAGGATGCTTTAAAGTATTTCCTGTGCTACACTTCATTTTTAAAAAATATACTTTTTATTTACTCAGCTGTGCTGTCATGGTTTATTCTGGTCTGCAGGCAAATACTCCAGCACTTTCAGTACGAATTAGAATATAATCCAAACTAACTTGACCAACGTTTCTCTGCCAACAAGTGATCTTAAAGTGATTTAAATATAAGGGAATTCAGGAGAATTTTTCATCACTGAAGTACACAGCCCACATTTGACAAGAAGGACACATGCAGGATTTTTATCAGGGTTAAAGAATCAGTATTTAAATACTACACAATATTTGGGCTTTCCTGGTGGTTCAGATCTTTTCCTGTGCTACACTTCATTTTTAAAAAATATACTTTTTATTTACTCAGCTGTGCTGTCATGGTTTATTCTGGTCTGCAGGCAAATACTCCAGCACTTTCAGTACGAATTAGAATATAATCCAAACTAACTTGACCAACGTTTCTCTGCCAACAAGTGATCTTAAAGTGATTTAAATATAAGGGAATTCAGGAGAATTTTTCATCACTGAAGTACACAGCCCACATTTGACAAGAAGGACACATGCAGGATTTTTATCAGGGTTAAAGAATCAGTATTTAAATACTACACAATATTTGGGTTTTCCTGGTGGTTCAGATCGTAAAGAATCTGCCTGCAACATGGGAGACCTGGGTTCAATCCCTGGGTTGGGAAGATCCCCTGGAGGAGGGCATGGCAACCCACTCCAGTATTCTTGCCTGGAGAATCCCCATGGACAGAGGAGTCTGGCAAGCTGTAGTCCATGGGTTTGCAAAGAGTGGGACACGACTGAGCGACTAAGCACACACACCCATAGCACTTTTACCAAAGTGTGACTCGATACCATAACATAGGAGAAGACTAGGTTTAAGTCAGCGGTTCCTAAAGGGAGTGTGGGGTGCCCGTGAACAAGCTACATGTGGCTCCCTCAGGATAATAATATGGGAATAATGCCTGCGTTACACACCCCAGGAATGTGTGTGCAAAAAAACCGGTATGTTGTTTTCAGGAAGGCTCACTTTGTAAACTAGAAAAATACTATATAAACATAAAATACCAGAATGTGATATCTGGAGTCAAACTGGCTGGATACAAATTCAGGCATCTCTTAATAAGCGTAGACATTAGGAAAGCGATGGAACTTCTCTGCACCTGCATCTCCACATCCCAGACTTTGGGGCTGTTGTGAAGATTAAGTGAGATGGTATGAGAAGCACTTTGCATAAGGCTCACCCTGTATCTGTACTCCAAAATTATGAGTATTATTATTGCTTCCATTTTGCAGATATTTATCTGGATTGGAAAAGATGCCAATGAAGTTGAGAAAGCGGAATCTCTGAAGTCTGGTAAGCTGGATCCCATGGGTAATTAGGACATAATTCTGAACAGTTGTTACCAAGTTCCTGATTTCTCTTTGCACCACATCCTCCAAAACCATGTATCAAAATCAAGAAGAATCAGAAGAATCTTAGCTTTCATCTTCAGAACTAAAGAGTAATGGAATTTTCTTAAAACTGAAGAATTTCAGAACAGGAACAAGAAAATTATGTTTTGTTATCTAATTTAGGATATAATTATATCAATTTATTCTTAGACTTTTAAATTCATTTTTTTAAATTATGGGAATACTAAAAGCTCCATAACTCTGATAATCTAGATTTTTATAAATTCCTTTCAAGGATTGCTATTCTTTCTGGCAGTACTTTTTTTTTTTTTTTGATTATTGCAAAGTAAAGAATAATTATGCTGTAAGGATAATTCCATAAAGTTTGGAGTTTTTTTTCAGGCAATAATGAGACATGCACATTCCAGATGTGGGAAAATAATAAGGAATTGTCCAAATGGAGTAGCATTGGCTACTTTGGTCCAATGAAAATTTGATTTATTACTTTTATTGGAAGGCTTTTCATTCTTTAGTTATTTTACTTTAGTTGAAACTAACCAAATTTATTTGTTTTTTAAACTCTTTTTAGCCAAAACATACCTTGAGACAGACCCTTCTGGAAGAGACAAGAGGACACCAATTGTCATCATAAAGCAGGGTCATGAGCCACCTACTTTCACAGGCTGGTTCCTGGGCTGGGATCCCAGCAGGTGGTAAACTGATTTTTGTAGGAAAAAAAAATATATATATATAATGGGGCAGCTGTCCCATTGCTGTTTTAGGGGGGAAGGAGGAGCTTGTTTGACTTTAGAAAATTAACCTCAGCCGTATGACTATTTTTCTGTGCTTAGAATTGGTTTGAAATTTCTTTGAAAAGAATTTTCTTATGTTAATATTTTTATAACTTTCTTATGGACCAATATTAGCTCTGCTGGATGCTGACATATCTTTTTATATGACTTTTTAAAGGGGAAAAACTATACAACCTAGGGGAGTTTGTCTGCAACTTTTACAATTCAGGAGCCATTAACCAAACTCCGACTTTTAATACACCATGGAAGAAAGTTATACCCGCCTTTGAGGTTATTCTTCTTTCTATGTGTTGTGTTGAAAAGAATCACCTATTTGCAGTAAGATTTCTGTTAAGATGGTTTTAAAAGTTTGTTATTTTCCTTCTTTAGCTGATGTAACTGTGATAGTATTAACTCCTAAGCATCATTTCCTAAGAAAAACTTTACCTTTTTGGCCTTCTAAGAAGCCTTGGAAAGCACAGCTCTTTCTTGACAAAATGATTTATATTCTTAACACATTTTTATATACATCCGTATATTTGACAGTACATGTTTAACGTCACAAGTACATACAAAAAGGCTTCACTGTCTTTTAACATTAAAATACATATCTTTAAAAAGGTGACATATTGTGACATTTTGTTCAAGTGTGATGTGTGAGTTAATTACACGGTCAACTTTAAGATTAAAATACTTGTATATATAAATAAATATGAATTTAATTTTTAAAAATTCATTCTTATTAAGCAGTTAGAATTAAACTTTTCCATCGTTATAGAGTTAAATATCATAGTGTGAATGAAACCCGGGCCCTGTTAAAAGATAAATAGAAGCGTATTAACCATTTTAAGAATTTTCTTTGCGCAAAAAACTTCCTGGATCCAGCAGTGCAAAACTGAGCACTGGGGAGATTTTCATGGAGAAAAAGTGGCAAGAAAGCAAGGAAATCACTGCTGATTGGCTACAGCTTGAAGCCTACTTGACTGTGATTGGTTGTCCTTAGGTTTGGGTTTCGTAGTGTGTGAGGCATTTACAGGCTTAGATCTTGGTTTGCTTCAGGAGGTGGGAGCTTGCCGTATACAATGGGTCTGAAGCCTAAAAAAGCGGGGAGATTCCTCGGAGTTTTCTCCTGTCACCACTGGGCTACAAAACTTTCACCTTAACAGACCCAGCTGTTTAAGCCCGCGCTGTGAAAACAGGACTTTCTCAAATGCCAAACGCGGCACTCGGAGGCACGTGCGCCATCAACACAAGCCCTGAGGGAAGGACAGAACCCTGGGGCGGTCACAGAAATTACCAGCAAAAACAGCTGCTGTATCATCAGTCCTGCGTTAGTCAACTGAAGGGCTGTTGGTGGACAGCGGGGACAAAGAGGATCTGTAAATATTACCTGAAAAAGGTGAGCTAGGGAATTCCTTTTTGCATTTCTCACTCAAAACTGATGTGGCTGGAAGAAACGCCTGCAACACGTGTGAAGTCAGCCTAGGGCAGGGGAACCAGTCTACGTCTAGAAAGAATATTTGGTGGATTATAGCAGGGCCGTCGTTCTGTGATATCGTGTAGCCTTAAAAACTCCTATTACACGGAACACATATGGATATTAGTCTTTTGGATTTGAAATGCACTTTCATACAGCCGAATTAATAAATGTAAAAGTCACATGATTTATTTTCTTTTTTTCTAGAATGGAGCTATTGCTTACTAATGTTTAATATGAAAGGTTAAATTGCTTTATTGTCTCTGATTTTCCTCAGAGATTTTCGGGATGAAAAACTGTAACAGATTTAGCTGTCAGCTAGTGTTTTAATGGCAGCCCACTCCAGTGTTCTTGCCTGGAGAATCCCAGGGACGGGGGAGCCTGGTGGGAGGCCGTCTATGGGGTCACACAGAGTCTGACACGACTGAAGTGACTTAGCAGCAGCAGTGCTTTACAGACCTTTCTTTGCTTCAAAAAATAGAGCAAACTGGTCTTTGTGAAATTTGTGACTGGAAAGAACATTAGGGAATCCAGGAAAGTCAAGTACAAGTCAGAAATAAGTATTTCTTATTTACTACTTCTTCTGAAGTAGCATGCTCAGGAATTTCAAATAAGGAATTGGATCATGGCATTAACTTTGAACAAAAGACCAGAAAACAACCTATGTAAAGTGAACTATTGTTTTGTGTCTGAGCATTGTTTGTTTGTTTTGCAAGATTGTCCTAGAATTGGCTTCAAAATAGTTTCTGTGCTGGACAGATTACTCAGAGATTAAATTCTAGTCAAAAGAAAGAAGAGAATGTTAGTATTTATTGCAGTAAGGAAGCACATCTTGTTTAAAAAATGTATTTTCGAAACTTTTTTTCTTTTTCTATCTTTAGATTTTTTTTTTCCCATTATGAGGTTTCTCCCTTTTTAGTTTTAAATACATGTTAGATATTTTAAAAGTATGTTATATATTTTATGTATTTTCTAAAACAGTCTCTCCTAAATACCATCCTTATTGTATTACCTAAAATATTAATGATGAAATACTTTAGTGATAAAAGAAGAAAAAGAAAAGGTTGGATCCACATTTTATTGTATGCCTGGATAAATTCCATATGGTTCAAAAATTTAAATGTGAAAATGAAACTGTGAAAATAATAGACTAAAACATGGAATTCCATTGTAATGGGGAGATAATCTCTCAAGAACTGATAGAATAAGAAAATCAGTAAGGACCTAGAGATTTTGAACAGCTTTCTCAGCCACTTTAACCTAACTGATGTGTAGTGAACACTTCACCAATAAAGTGCTTAGTTGCTCGTTGTGTCCAACTCTTTGTGACCCTATGGGCTGTGGCCTGCCAGGCTCCTTTGTCCATGGAGATTCTCCAGGCAAGAACACTGGAGTAGGTTGCCAGGCTTGCTTTCCTCCAGGAGGTCTTCCCAATCCAGGGATTGAACCCAAGTCTCCTATATTGCAGGTGGATTCTTTACCACCACCACCAGTGAAGCCCCCACCAATAGTGGCAGTATACGTAATTGGTTTTTAAGGGCACTTAAATTATTTGCCAAGAGAGAAAATATTCTGGACCATACAACAATTTTCAACAAATGTTAAGTATTGAAATCATACAAACTGTGTTCTCTAATTACAATGGAATTAAAATAGAAATAGCAGGCAGATATCTTTCTAATCTGCAAATGTTTGGATAAATGAAAAAATCACAAGGGAAACAAATTATTCTTATCTCAATGAAAATTGAAATACAGCCTATTAAAATGTGTGGGATACAGCTAACTCTGGGTTTAAAAGGAAATTTATAGCACTAAATGCAAATATTAGATGAATAGGCCTCAGTGATGTAAGCTTCCACCTTAAACTGAGTGAATTAAATCTAAAGGAAACAGAAGAAAATGATTAATACAGACTATTATGGAAAATGGGGGAAAATATAAATTTATATTTATACATACTAATATCAGGGATAAAAGAGGGGTTACACCACAGAATCTAAAGTAAAGTCTCAGTTGTGTCTGACCCTCAGCGACCCCATGAACTACAGCCTGCCAGGCTCCTCTGTCCATGGGATTTTCCAGGCAAGAGTTCTGGAGTGGGGTGCCATTGCCTTCTCCAACAGAATCTGACACTGAAAAGAAAATAAGAAACATAGTTTTATGCTTATGAATCTGACAGTGATGAAATGGGCAAATTCTTTGGAAGACAGAAACTAAGTTAACTCGGGAAGAAACAGAACTTAAGTAGCAACACATTATTGTTCAGTCACTGAGTTGCATCCTGTTCTTTGTGACCCCATGGACTGTAGTCCGCCAGTCTGCTATGTCCATGGGATTTCCCAGACAAGAATAGTGGAGTCAGTTGCCATTTTCTTCTTCAGGAGATCTTCCTAGATCAGGAATCAAACCTGAGTCTCCTGCACTGCTGTGCAGATTCTTTACCCTGAGCCACCAGGAGCAGTAGCAGCACGTACACACTTATTAAAGAAATGGAATTCATAGTTAAATGTCTCTGGCAGAGAAAGGCCTGGGTCTAATCGGCCTTCACTGGTGACTTCTATCAAGCATTTGAACAAGCGATTATACCAATTTTGTACAAAACTGTTCACAACAATAGAAGGTGAGAACATTTTCAGACCCATTTATTAAAGAAATTGAATTCATAGTTAAAATTTCTCTGGCAGAAAAAGGCCTAGGTCTAATTGGGCTTCACTGGTGACTTCTATCAAGCATTTGAAAAAACAATTATACCAATTCTCTACAAACTGTTCCCAACAATAGAAGATGAGAGAACATTTTCTGACCCATTTAGAGGCCAGTACTACCCTAATATCAAAGCTAAACAAAGAATTATAAGAAAGGAATGCTATATGCCAATATTCCTCCATACATAAATGGAAAAATCTTAAAACTTATCAAATTGACTCTACATTGAATGGGTTTTATCCCAGGAACCCATTTTAACATTTAAAAATTAATCTCAACATTACCAGACTAAAAAGAAAAAAATCATGAATATCTGGATAGGTGCAGAAAAGTAGTTGATAAAATTCAACAATCACTGATAATGAAAACTGGGCAAACTAGGTACAGAATGGCAGTTCCTTGATGTTAAAAGGGTATCTATAAAAGAAAATTTACAGCTGACATCATACATAGGTTTCCCAGAAGGCTCAGCATTAGAAAATCTGCCTGCAAATGAAGGAGATGTGAGTTTGATCCCTGGGTTGGGAATATCCTCTGGAGGAGATGGCAGCCCACTCCAGTATTCTTGCCTGGGAAATCCCATAGACAGGAGCCTGATGGGTCTATAGTATGCGGAGTCACAGAGTAGGGGACACAACTGAGCACCACGGGCCAATATCATGTTTAAGAGCAGAAGACCAAATGTTTTCCCTCTAAGACTGGTATGAAATACAGAAGTTTGTGTCCATTGCTTCTGTGCTTTTCTGGAGGTCCTAGCCAGGCTGAGAAGGCAGGGTTTCTCAGTCTTGGCATTATGGACATTTTGATAATTCTTGCTCTGGGAGCTCCCCTGGGTGTCACAGGATGCCAGGTAGCATCACTGGCTTCTGCTTAACAGATACCAGTAACCCTTTCCTCCCCTACCCCTTCTGCCAGTGTACTAATTAAAACTGTCTCCAGGCATTACAGATATCCTTGGGGGGAGAGCGAAGCCAAATTGCCCCCAATGGAAAACCGCTTCAGTGTGGCAAGAGAAAGAACTAAAAGGCTCACAGACTGGCAAGGAAGACTTGAGTAGTGCTGAAAGTGATCTGGGTGTTAATAGTTTCAACTGCTCGCAGGTGAATACAATATGCTGCTGCTGCTAAGTCGCTTAAGTTGTGTCCGACTCTGCGACCCAATGGACGACAGCCCACCAGGCTCCCCGGTCCCTGGGATTCTCCAGGCAAGAACACTGGAGTGGGTTGCCATTTCCTCCTCCAATGCATGAAAGTGAAAAGTGAAAGTGAAGTCACTCAGTCATGTCCGACTCTTAGTGACCCCATGGACTGAAGCCTACCAGGCTTCTCCATCCATGGAATTTTCCAGGCAAGAGTACCGGAGTAGGTTGCCATTGCCTTCTCCAAATACAATATGCAGCCAGGCTAAATACCTACTAGCTGCTGCTGCTGCTACTAAGTCACTTCATTTGTGTCCGACTCTGCAACCCCATAGACGGCAGCCCACCAGGCTCCCCCATCCCTGGGATTCTCCAGGCAAGAACACTGGAGTGGGTTGCCAAGAGCCTTCTGCAAATCACATACAGTTCTCTCCTGGCTTCGCTATCCAGGGAACCTT
>SJYC01017842.1:0-12726 GCA_006408675.1 Madoqua kirkii | reverse complement strand
TGGTGACTTCTATCAAGCATTTGAAAAAACAATTATACCAATTCTCTACAAACTGTTCCCAACAATAGAAGATGAGAGAACATTTTCTGACCCATTTAGAGGCCAGTACTACCCTAATATCAAAGCTAAACAAAGAATTATAAGAAAGGAATGCTATATGCCAATATTCCTCCATACATAAATGGAAAAATCTTTAAAACTTATCAAATTGACTCTACATTGAATGGGTTTTATCCCAGGAACCCATTTTAACATTTAAAAATTAATCTCAACATTACCAGACTAAAAAGAAAAAAATCATGAATATCTGGATAGGTGCAGAAAAGTAGTTGATAAAATTCAACAATCACTGATAATGAAAACTGGGCAAACTAGGTACAGAATGGCAGTTCCTTGATGTTAAAAGGGTATCTATAAAAGAAAATTTACAGCTGACATCATACATAGGTTTCCCAGAAGGCTCAGCATTAGAAAATCTGCCTGCAAATGAAGGAGATGTGAGTTTGATCCCTGGGTTGGGAATATCCTCTGGAGGAGATGGCAGCCCACTCCAGTATTCTTGCCTGGGAAATCCCATAGACAGGAGCCTGATGGGTCTATAGTATGCGGAGTCACAGAGTAGGGGACACAACTGAGCACCACGGGCCAATATCATGTTTAAGAGCAGAAGACCAAATGTTTTCCCTCTAAGACTGGTATGAAATACAGAAGTTTGTGTCCATTGCTTCTGTGCTTTTCTGGAGGCCCTAGCCAGGCTGAGAAGGCAGGGTTTCTCAGTCTTGGCATTATGGACATTTTGATAATTCTTGCTCTGGGAGCTCCCCTGGGTGTCACAGGATGCCAGGTAGCATCACTGGCTTCTGCTTAACAGATACCAGTAACCCTTTCCTCCCCTACCCCTTCTGCCAGTGTACTAATTAAAACTGTCTCCAGGCATTACAGATATCCTTGGGGGGAGAGCGAAGCCAAATTGCCCCCAATGGAAAACCGCTTCAGTGTGGCAAGAGAAAGAACTAAAAGGCTCACAGACTGGCAAGGAAGACTTGAGTAGTGCTGAAAGTGATCTGGGTGTTAATAGTTTCAACTGCTCGCAGGTGAATACAATATGCTGCTGCTGCTAAGTCGCTTAAGTTGTGTCCGACTCTGCGACCCAATGGACGACAGCCCACCAGGCTCCCCGGTCCCTGGGATTCTCCAGGCAAGAACACTGGAGTGGGTTGCCATTTCCTCCTCCAATGCATGAAAGTGAAAAGTGAAAGTGAAGTCACTCAGTCATGTCCGACTCTTAGTGACCCCATGGACTGAAGCCTACCAGGCTTCTCCATCCATGGAATTTTCCAGGCAAGAGTACCGGAGTAGGTTGCCATTGCCTTCTCCAAATACAATATGCAGCCAGGCTAAATACCTACTAGCTGCTGCTGCTGCTACTAAGTCACTTCATTTGTGTCCGACTCTGCAACCCCATAGACGGCAGCCCACCAGGCTCCCCCATCCCTGGGATTCTCCAGGCAAGAACACTGGAGTGGGTTGCCAAGAGCCTTCTGCAAATCACATACAGTTCTCTCCTGGCTTCGCTATCCAGGGAACCTTCTTATATTCATTCAGATGCAAGAAGCAGCAAAAAACTGTAGCTGCTTAGCCTTCACAGCATTTGATAACTGGCATAACATCTCTTTGACTTAAAAACTCTGTTTATGTCCTACTGTTACACCCCAGCAGCATAAGATTTACTTTCTGTTTACTCTAGAAATATTAATAGCATCAAAGATGAACATTATCTCTTTGTAAACCTCTTCAAACAGGGTTCTGCCTGATTAAAGAAAAAATTAAGAAAATAAAGATACCTTCAGGACTTCCCTGGTGGTAGAGCAGACAAGAATCTGCCTGCCAGTGCACGGGACAGGTTCAGTCCCTGGTCCAGGAAGGTTCTACATGTCGTAGACCAACCAAGTAAATATACCACAAAGCCTGTGTCCCTAGAGCCTGTCACGAGAAGCCCCTGGTAGCCACAAATGGAGAAACATGCACAGCAATGAAGATCCAGCACCGCCAATAAGAAATAAATAATTTAAAAAAAAACAAAACCCTTCAGAGATGCATGCATCTGTGTAGCACAGTAGAGGGCACTTTTTGTTCATTTTAATAAAGCTTTTGCTAGATCTTAAAAACATTGAAAAATACAGTCAGTACTTACTTTTATTTTAGATTGGAAATAAAGAGTACTTCTAAGCAGATTGGACACAACTGAGTGACTTTCAAAGCAGGTCAGATGTGGCTGTGGAAGTATTGTATACGGTTTTCCAATTTTGAAGTTCAGTGGAGTGCAGTCATAATTGCTTTTATGATATATTTGCTACCTACTAGGCTCTCCTGGCATGTATGTCCTGAGGCATGCCCTTTTCCAGGGAATCTTCCTGACCCAGGGATCGAACCTGGATCTCCTGCATTGCAGGTGGATTCTTGACCATCTGAGCTACGAGGGGAGCCTAATAGAGTGCAACCATATATTGCTTTTAAAATATATTTGCTACTTGCTAGGCTATCCTGGCATGTATATCCTGATGTGTGTGTGTGTGTAAGTGTATATATATACATACACACACCTATATATAATATCTTTCTGTGATAGATACATATGAATATATATCTATATCATTCTCTATATCCAGTTGTATAGCCTAGTGCTGGCAATACAACAGAAGGTAGATAGTTAAGGATACCTTCCCTCAGTGAAGTGGGTGGAAACAGAAAGATGCAAATACTAAAATCCATATTCTGTCAATTAGTCATGTTATGAAGGAAAACAAGGCCAGGGATTGTGAGATGAGCAATTCTATTTTAGATAGAGTGGACAGGAAAGGTCTCTCCAGGGTGGTATTTGGACAGAGACCTGGCATAAGTGAAGGAATGAACTGTGAGAGTTAATGGTATGTGTCATCTTCACTGGGCTATGGGATGCCCAGCAATCGGATTAAACATTATTTCTGGGTGTATCTGGTGTTTCCTGGAGAGGTTATTATTTGAACTGGTGGACTGGGTAAAGCAAACAGCCTTCCCTAACGTGGGCAGGCATCATCCCACCTACTGAGGGCCTGAATGGAGCACAAAGGTAGGGGAAGTGTGGATTGACTCTCTCTGCCTGACTGCTTGAGGTGAGACATTAGTCTTCTGTGCTTGGGCTGACTTACATCATCAGAATTCCTGTTCTCAGGCCTTTGGACACAGACTGGAAATTTATACCACTGGCTTTCCTGGATCTCCAGCTTGCAGATGGCATGTTGTGAAACTTCTCTGCCTTCCCAATCACATGAGCTGTAACTTAAAATAAATCTTATTTTGTATAGATAGATGTAAGTAGATACCGAGATCTGTATCTATCATGTTGGTTTTGTTCCATGGAGAACCATGACTAGTGACTAACACAGAGCCTTGGGCACATCTCTGGTTGTGGCCTTTCTATGCAGAGGCATAAGAAGCTATTTGCTTTGCTCAAGGAATTGTGAGGAAGGCAATGGCACCCCACTCCAGTACTCTAACCTGGAGAATCCCGTGGATGGAGGAGTCTGGTAGGCTGCAGTCCATGGCGTCGCACAGAGTTGGACACGACTGAGCGACTTCACTTTCACTTTTCCTTTCATGCATTGGAGAAGGAAATGGCAACCCACTCCAGTGTTCTTGCCTGGAGAATCCCAGGGACAGAGGAGCCTGGTGGGCTGCCGTCTATGGGGTCACACAGAGTCGGACACGACTGAAGCGACTTAGCAGCAGCAGCAGTGTGACTAGAGTGATGAAGAGGTGGAGAAGTGTAGGAAGCAAAATCAGAAAGATTAGATCATATACAACTCATGGCATTTTCATTTTCCCTCTGGATGGGATTTAGTGGAATGATGTGATTTGTCTGACATTTTCAAAGCATCACTCCGGCTGTTGAGTTGAGAAGAGACTGCAGAATGAGAAGACAGAAAAAAGAGAGGCCAATTAGAAGGCACTGATTCTAATCCCAGACAGAGCTGATAGTGCTGGTGGCAAAGAAGGATTGGATTTCTATGTGTTCTGAATATGGAGCCAGTGAGAGGATGGTGGATTTGATAGAGGATGTGAGAAAATGAGAGAAATTGAGTATCAGAGGAGATGTAACTTAACTGAGCTGGGAAGGTGGAAGGAGAAGGTTTGAGTGGGGAAACAGGAACTGGATGTGTTTATTTTTGAGATGCTTATCCTATTGGACAGTTAATTGAGGTTGCTGAGTAGCTGTTCTAGTTCAGTAGAGAATTCATGGCCGGGGACGTGTATTTGCTGTGAGTCAGTGTATAGACACATTCGGGGACTTAAGAGTGAATGTGATGACCTAGGGTGTGTGTCAATAAAGAAGACCTCTGAATGGATAACTTGAGTCCTGGGATGTTCCAGCATGTAGAGATGAGGCAGAGGCAGCAAAGAGGATACGAAAATCCTGGTGAGGCAAGAAGGAAACCAAGAGAGTCCACAAGAGACTGCCTTGTTGAGGTTCTCCATCTCCTTTAGTTGCAAACATGAATTTCAAAGAAACAGCAGCCTTTGTTTTTCTGATCATTTCCTAACATGTGCTAAGTTGCTTCAGTTCAGTTCAGTTCAGTTCAGTCACTCAGTCGTGCCGACTCTTTTCGACCCCATGAATCGCAGCACGCCAGGCCTCCCTGTCCATCACCAACTCCTGGAGTTCACTGAGACTCACGTCCATTGAGTCAGTTGTGTCCAACTGTTAGCGACTATGTGAACTGTAGCCCGCCAGTTTCCTCTGCCCATGGGACTTTCCAGGCAAGCATACTGAGTCGGGTTGCCATGCCCTCCTCCAGGGGATCTTCCTGACTCGGGGATCGAACCCACCTCTCTTATGTCTTCTGTGTTGGCAGGTGGGTTCTTTACCACTAGCGCCACCTGGGAAGCCCTGACCAGTTCCCTGGTCAGGGAACGAAGACCCCATAAGCTGCACCGAAGATCCCAGCACAGCCTAAATAAATAAATAAATAAATAGAATAATAGCATATTATTCTGTTTCCTAATAACATAGCCAAATATTCTTGTGAATATTCTAGTGGATACTTACGGGGTATTTACCCCCAAATAATGAGTTGCCTCAGTAGTGATTTTCAACCAGTGTCGATTGTGCCCCCCTGGGGATAGTTGGCAATGTCTGATGGCATTTTGGTTGTCAAAACTGGGGGACATCCAGCACTACTGGCACCTAGAGGGTAGGAGTCAGGGATGCACAGGAAGGTCTCTCCCTACAAAGGCCTGTCTAGTCCAAAAGGTCAGTAGTGTCAAGACTGCGAATAACCTAGCGTCATTGCAGTGCAAAATGAAAATGCACGGTGACTCCAGAGAAATGTTAAGGAAATAAGCTAAATTGAGATACTGCCATATGGTAGGGCAACTGCCTCTTTTTTTTTTTTTAACATGTTGTTTCACATGAAGGACTAAATGAGAGCTCTAAATTAATTAACTAAATTTGCTACATATTCTTGTCATCATGACACAGAAACCCTATACCCAAGATTTAATTATTTAGCAGACAGATAGGGAATTCCCTGGCCGTCCAGTGGTTAGGACACCATGCTTTCACTGCCAGGGATGTAAATTCAATCCCTGGTCAGGGAACTAAGATCCCACAAGCTGCACCAGTGCAGCCAAAATAAATAAATAAAATGAGATATACGGATACAGCTAAAGAATCCACCTGCGATGAGGGAGACCTGGGTTCAATCCCTGGGTTGGGAAGATCGCCTGGAGAAAGGCATGGAAATTCACTCCACTATTCTTTGATATTCTATATTTAAAATTGATATTGTTGAACCATGGTATGTTTATTTCCTATTGCTGCTATGACAAATTATCCCAGAGTGGCTTAAAACAGCATAAATATATCATCTTCCAGTTCTGGAGCTCAGAATTCTAAATTGGGCCAGAGAGTTACATCCCTTCTGGAAGCTCTGGGGGAAATTTCCTTGCCTTTTCTGGGTTCCAGTGGCCTACCTCCTGCATTCCTTGGCTTGCGGTCACTTCTTCAATCTTTAAAGCTAGTCGTGCAGCATCTTCAAATATCTCTCTTTCCCTATCTGCCCTCTGCCATGTGACCATCAGTCATTTCTCCTTCCCTGACTCTTTCTTGCCTCCTTCCTTCACTTATAAGGATCCTTATATTTTCTTGGGCCCTCTTGAACAATCTTAGATAATCTCCCCTTCTCAAGATCTTTCATTTAATCACGTTTGTAATGTCCCTTTGCCTTGTAAGGTAATACATTCACAGGTTCAGGACAAGATGTGGTCATCTTTGGGGGTTGTTACTCCACTGCCCCACTGGGTAGAAAGCTATACAGTGAAGGCAGTATTCTAGTTTATTGGCACAGTGGATAAAAGCTGATAACCTGGAAAGCTGGTACATTTTCCTGCCCTCTTCTGTCCTTCACCTTAGACTCCAATTTCTAAAACAGAAAATAAATATAATTGTAGCTAGGGGGAAATCTAGTCAATATTTCATCTTTTTCCTAATCCTTGCAAGAGAGTATTCTGGTTTCAACCTGACCCTCTTACAAACAGATGCAGAAAGAAATGTCTCATACTAGGTTCGCATAAGGCACTTGCTATCTTCACAGTTAGAGTAACACTGCTAAAGATCCTATTGTGAGACACTTTGGAGACAAGGGAGTGAGTATGACAATTTTTTAGGGTCTAACAAAAAATAAAATAGTTTGAACAATTAAATACCTAACTTAGCAAGATCAGTTTTGAACTTAGGAGTTTTAAAAAATATTTGGCTGTACCGTGTCTTTGTTGCCACATGGGCTTTTTCTCTAGTTCCGGTGGTGAGAGGCGGCTACTCTCTAGTTGCGTGGCCTTCTCATTGCAGTGGCGTCCCTTGTTGCAGAGCACAGGCTCAAGGCACACGGGCTTCTTAATTACAGCTCTCGGGCTCTAGAGCACAGGCTAAGCAGTTGTGGCACACGGGTTTAGTTGTTCCACAGCATCTGGGATCTTCGCAGACCAAGGACTGAATATGTGTCTTCTGCATTGGCAGGCAGGTATTTTACCACTAAGCCACCACAGGAGCCCTGAGCTTTGGTTTTTGAGAGTAGTAAATTTTATGTATTTGAAGAGCCAGTAATAACATTGCTAGAATGATATTTTCAGTGAGTCATCAGAGAGGTTAGCCAACAGTCTCCTAATGGTATATAATATTCAACCCAGATTTGAATGAGAATAATTATTATTCGAGATCATAACTTCTGAATGTTAAAGTGTTTCAAAAAGATCATGTTTTTATAACATCAAGTATTATTTTACATGGTCTTCCCTGGTGGCTAGGTGGAGACACAGATTGGATCCCTGGTCCGGGAAGATCCCCTCGGAAAGGAAATGGCAATCCACTCCAGTATTTTTGCCTGGGAAATCCCATAGACAGAGGAGCCTGGCTGGCACAGTTCGTGGTGTTGTAAAGAATCGGACGTGACTTGGCAACTCAAAAACAACAATTATTTTACGTGAACTTTTATTTAAGGCAGAAAAGATAACATCTTTCTTTTTTTAAGCAATAGCTGAATTGACTGTAGTTTTGTTCTTTTCTTTATAATGTTTCAGGCCCCTCGAGGTCATCAGTAACTCAAAGCAGAAAATTTATATAATGGTGAACTACTCTTATAGAATCCACATAAGCCTCTTCTTTATGTTCCCATGGTGATATTCCTTAAGAGAAGAGGTTTCTGCCAACCACAATGTATTTCTCAGGGAATTTCATAAATAATACATAGGGCAAATCACTCCATAGTCTAGCACTAAAATGAACACAAACTTAGAAGAATGTGTTGGAGAAAAAAGCAATAGAATAATGATTCTCCAATTTTTAATGTAAAAATAGTTGACAAAAAGTATGGAAGTTTTTGCTCTATTTCCGAACAAGGATTATAAGTACTGTATAATTTGTTAAAATATTCTATGATCCTAAAATTTCCAGTTTTATAGGTTTTTGAAATGTATTTTATACTTGTTAGCTTTTAACATAATTTTTAAGTGAGACCTAAAAGAAATGGGTCTAATTTCATTCAATTTTCTGGGCATGGTTTTTCTCCCAGAAGGCAAATTACTTAGCCTTGGCAGAACCAGATCCCTGCCTGAGCCTCTCATGGATCACCTCTAATAGTCAAATGTAACTGACAGAATACTGAGGCTGTAGGCTTTGTCTGAAAGCAAGTGTGGTTGTTTACAATAGCAGTGCAGTGCTAAAGAACACTGTATGATGTCCTGATAACTCCTTTAATTAATCCTCTAATTAAAAGGATATCAGGATTCTTGGGAGGAATCCTAATTCCACCACTGCTAGTTAAACTAAGTATATTAGGGAAATCATTTGTGTTTTAACCTCAGTTTCGCTCAAGGTTAAGCACTCATCTGCCTGCCTACTCTTCTTAAAATCCACATGCTCAGTGGCCTTCACTGGTCAGTGTGGGTGCTGGGAAAAAAAACCCAGCACAACTGGTGGAAGTCAGCACAAGGCTGTTGAGCTGCTGCCCCTGGTTAAGCTAAATGAGAAGAGAAGGAGGAGAGGATGGCACAGGCTCAGGACATGCAAAATATGGTGAAGAAAGAAAGGCTATCTGAACAAAACTAAAACGAACAGATAGCATCTAAGAGTGCCGAGAAAGGGAAATATAAGCATAATTGTTCAACTGCTCATGGAAGCTTTGTGGAAAGGAAGGAATGTTGGGGAAAGCTCAAGAAGGGAGTAGAATAAATAAACAACAAAAATGGTGATAGTGGGTCCGTAGGGAACAAAACTGAGTGCCAGAAACCATTACTAGTTTGCAGAACTTTATCTTTGATGAGATGGGTTATATATGCAGAGGTGAGAAGTAAAATTTAAGATGAACGATACCTGTTCAGAAGGTAGGGAGAATTCCTCCTTTGTTAACACCTCTCATATATCATCAGCTGTTTTATGTATTCACTCACCTTTTGCATTAGCATATATAGTCTCCTACCATCAAACACATTAGTAAGGTTTTGGTTTTATTGAACATTTCAGAAAGTAGAAGGTAGAAGTTTAGAGAGCTTTGAAAAAAAACTATGTGTAACTCGAAGGAGAAAAAAAATAAAAGCAGAAAGTAACAGATAAAAAATAATTTTATTGATTAGTGACTTGGTGCTGATAAACAGCCTGAATATTCAAAAGATATGAAATGGAGATTGAAAATATGTAATTTTGTAACTTGCAAGCTAAAAACTGTTTGTAAATATGCATACCATTCCTCTAAAATGATGTCAAAAAACCAAGCAGTATGTTTGTTTGTAAAATATGTTAGTGCGTTCTCTGTATCCACTGATTGTTGTCTGTTATCCATTCTTCCATTCTTCTTGTTAGTAACAGAAACCCCCCTGAGTGACTTACTAGGTCACATTCTCTGTGTCCCTAGCAGCAAGATCATCTGAATAAATTCAGGCTAATGATGTGAGCAAAAGTTCTTTGAGTTATGAAGGCAGGTGAGTAGTCACTTCCTTGAAAAGAAAGCTCTTTGTCCTCCACTTTTCTATTCTCTTTTCCACTGGCTGTGAAACAGCAAGAGCTCAAATAGCCACCGTGCACTCAGAGATGGAAGCCACATGTAGCTGCTGACAGAGCTTGCCTGTTACAATCTTGTTTAAGATGAATAGATAAAATGAATGTCCTCGTTAGAGACACTGAAGTCTCTTTTTAAAGAAGTTCAGTTTCAACCCTAATTAATACAAAAATTGATACCATACGTGGAGTTTTACACTGTAAAAGTATTCTAACATACATGGCCCTTCTTTGATGACAGACTTGCTGAGTATGAGTAAACAGGTACTTCAGACTGAAGAGCCAGTAATCCTTTTCATGGTAAACATTAAATAAAACTGTTACCCATGGTAACTAAGAAGGCAGATCATGTGCCTACCAATTCTGTATCTCCTGGAACAGGGATCAGAAAGTTGCAGAATATTAATGTGTCTTGGCTGTCCCTGGCAGATTTTAGCAATGCCCTAAGAGAGAGATGAGTCAGGCAAGAATTAATCGTGAGATGCACAGCTGAAAAGGGAATATAACTCGGCTCTATTCTCAGCAGGTGGACTTTAATCTAAATTGACTGAGGGATTAGTAACTTGGAAAAGACAACTGTTTCTGTAAACAAAATCACAGCAGATAAAACTTGTCACCCAGGACTTTGCTCTAGAGCCCTCTCTTAAGGATTCTCCATGAAAGTGAGCCAGCCCAGAATCAGATTAAGGATGTGGTTTCCAAACCCAGGGTAACTGCTGTTAATTCTAGAGAGAGAGAAAGTAGCATCATCAGGGTTACATACAGATAAGGCCTTTGGCTGTGCTTTCGTTCACATACAGCTACCTGGAATAGACAAGAACTCAACTATTTTTTGAGCAAATTATACTACCAAAGAACTTGCAAGTCTAGTGTGTAAAAGTTTGATAAGAAAACACCTCCTGAGATTCTAACCCTGTATCTGCAGAGAACTGAGAAACTTGGGCTGCATTCTGTTTAAACCCTGAAACTCCTTGTCTATCATTACATCTAAAGTGAAAAGAGAATATGCTTTCCAGTGTGTGCTGTAGAAGTGTCCTGGGGATGATGGATAAAGAAGAATTTCCTAAAAGAGCCAGTAGACCACAGGGACAGTGGATTGGGGGTTTCCAAGAGGGCAGAGCCAGGATTTCATCAAGGAGCTCACTCCAGCGCTAGTGAGGGGAGTCTGCAATTGCTGCCCAGCAAGATTTCTGCATTGCTAAAGACCAGCTTCTCTGTGTCACTTATATCCTTCTCTTTTCCAAGTAGGGATTTTTATTGCAGTTGTCCTGGTTCTATTGCACTACTGTATATCATGTTTTCATGGAAACATGAGGGCTGTGGGAAGTGGCAGGGAAATTAGTCAATCATGCAACCAGATGACGCTTCCTCAGGACTCATGGAAAGAATTTCACATCACATAGGAATTCTAGATTTTGAACTGAAGTGGGTTGGACTCTACATTGCTCACCTTTGGAAAAGAAGTATATCCACATGGGATAAAAGAAGCAAAAAAAAAAGTTGAGTTACACCCAAATGAGTTATGGCAAAAGCTACCAAGTGTCCCTAGTATCAATCTCTCTTAATTCCTTCTAATCATAGAAGCCACCAGAATTTTAACAAATATATGGGTGGTCCAAGTAGAAATGAAATTTCTCAGCCTCACTTGGAGTTGACTGTGGCCATGTGACTCAAGGCTGACATTTACCTAATAAGACGTTTGCCTAAGAAGTCATCTTATGGACTTCCCGTGTGGTGTAGTGCTTAAGAATCTGCCTGCCAATGCAGGGGGCACAGTTTGGATCCCTGGTCTGGGAAGAGCCACATGCTACAGAGCAAGTAAACCCATGCACCGCAACTACTGAGCCTCTGCTCCAGAGCCCATGTGCCTGCAGCCTGTGCTCCACAAGGAAGCCACCGCAATTTGCAACGAAGTGTAGCCCCACTCACTGCAACTAGAGAAAACCTTCACAAAGCTACAAAGATCCAGTGCAGCCAAAAATAAAAGAAATTTTTTTCTTTTTAAATTAGGCTTGCTACAGCAGCTTAACCTGAACACTAGTAATGATAGCACTTCCCCTGTACTCAACAAGAA
Organism: Madoqua kirkii; assembly: GCA_006408675.1. NCBI lineage: Eukaryota > Metazoa > Chordata > Mammalia > Artiodactyla > Bovidae > Madoqua > Madoqua kirkii. The sequence goes on along the minus strand of SJYC01017842.1, from coordinate 1,066 downwards.
TGCTATAGGAAGCCATCTAGCTACTTCTAGGAATAATAATGGAGTACAAAAGAAAAACATATATATTTATAAATATTAATATATTGTGTTGTTCAGTTTTCTCAGTCGTATCCTACTCTTCATGACCCCATGGACTGTAGCACACCAAGCTTCCCTGTCCTTCACCATTTCCCAGAGCTTGCTCAAACTCATGTCCGTTGAGTCAGTAGTGCCATCCAACCATCTCGTCCTCTGTTGTCCCCTTCTCCTCCTGCAAGCTTAATTGTATATTTTAAGGCTAGTGAGAAGAAAATGTCTAAAGAAGACTTTTTCATGAAATTAGTAAGGAACAAGGTTACTGGTTCAATGTAAATTGTATTTAAGTTTCTGTAGTTTAGCGAATAGCTTTTCTCATTCCAAATTTCAGAATAGGCCTAGGCAAATAGCTGGGTTTCAGTTAATATTCATTGAATGGAAATCTCAAAAATGGGATCTGGGCAGAATGATTTTAGAGCCTAAAATGATTACTTAATCTTATTGCAGAAGTTTTAACCTGCCTGAAGGAGAGAGAAAAAACCACAGCTGTATAAACAATTTTTGTACGCATCACAGCAAAAGCATATGCTCTTAGAAGGCATTAAAGGAAAAATACAGTATGCTTTATTAGATGAAACTGTGACATACATAGTACCCAAAAGTGAAAAACTTAGAAATTAATATGTAATACATACAGCTAACATTATTGCTACATAAGTACTAATTTCTGTCATTGAAATAGAACTCTTAAAAATCAATAGTCAGAGACACAGATGTATAGAACAGTCTTTTGGACTCTGTGGGAGAGGGAGAGGGTAGGATGATTTGGGAGAATGGCATTGAAACATGTATAATATCATATAAGAAATGAATCACCAGTCCAGGTTCGATGCAGGATACAGGATGCTTGGGGCTGGTGCACTTGGATGACCCAGAGGGATGGTACGGGGAGGGAGGTGGGAGGGGGGTTCAGGATGGGAACATGTGTACACCCGTGGCGGATTCATGTTGATGTATGGCAAACAGTACAATATTGTAAAGTAATTAGCCT
>SJYC01017841.1:0-20751 GCA_006408675.1 Madoqua kirkii | reverse complement strand
GTTGGGGAACTCATGGAACATGAGAAACAGGAATTGTAATTGCTGTAGAGTATGAAGCATTCTGGACAGAGCTGTTGTCGTTTTTAATTCGGTGGGGTGAAAATAGGCAACTACACAGCTGTTTATCCTCCTTGAGAGCACATTTGATCTTGCATTTGTCTATGGATTGGCCTGCTTCTGTACGGACAGTACCCCATGGAAAAGTAAATGCAGGCTGTATTTGAACACCATCTTTAAAAATCAGAAGCCCCAAATCAGGGAGCTGGACCTGTCTATGGGGTCAGAAGATTGTCTTAACTGGGGATGCCTGGAGGGAGGATAAGACAAGACGTGCTACAGATCATGTGTCATTTTGGTGTGGATACAAAATGCCACCACACATTAAGAAGGAGATAAAAATCCAGAAAAAGTATCTACATGGTCATCCAAAAGAAGAACATGGCTTAAATAATGCATTAGACTACTACTTAACTGGAGATAGATATCACAATACAGATCACTATCCCTCTTCTAAACTATATTTGATATGTTAAGAGAACCACAGTAGCCGGCTAAAATGCCACAGTGGCAAATCCTGGCCACAGGCTGCTCCCCAAAATATATAGTCCCCACTTTACACAGAGCATCCCATAGGCGGCCTTGGAATTTTTACATATGTAGACTACCTGAGTGTATTTGATGCTTGTAATGACTTCACTCATTCAGTATCAAATGGGACTCAATAAAAGCAAAGTTTTCAGAGTACAGGTATTGTCCTGTATTGCCTATGTCTATTACATAGACATGTCTGTCTGGTAAACTGTCAGTACGGAGAAGGCAGTGGCACCCCACTCCAGTACTCTTGCCTGGAAAATCCCATGGACGGAGGAGCCTGGTGGGCTGCAGTCCATGGGGTCGCTAGGAGTCGGACATGACTGAGCAACTTCACTTTCCCTTTTCACTTTCATGCATTGGAGAAGGCAATGGCAGCACACTCCAGTGTTCTCCCCTGGAGAATCCCAGGGACGGGGGAGCCTGGTGGGCTGCTGTCCATGGGGTTGCACAGAGCTAGCTGGACGTGACTGATGCGAGTTAGCAGCAGTAGGAGCAAACTGGCAGCAGGAGACTTGGGTTTGATCCCTGAGTTGGGAAGAGCCCCTGGAGAAGGGGATGGTCACCTACTCCAGCATTCTTACCTGGTGAATTCCATGGACAGAGAAACCTGGCAGGCTATAATCCATGGGGGTGTAGAGAGTCAGATATGACTGAGCGATTGACACTTTCACTTTCTTTCACAGTGGGTGCTAGGGCTCCAGAGGGTTTTACAATATTGCTGCTGCTTCTGTTGTTTTGGGAGGTGCCCTGGGTATGAACTCTGTCTGAAAGAGTTTGCAGAGATAAAATATGCAGGCTCTGGGGCTAGAAAAGGCAGGGTCCCAGGCTTACCTGCAGTTGCTCCAGGCTGCAGTGCATTATAACTGGATTAGTACAGTACAGTCCAGAAGGCGATATGATAGCAATTTTCCCTCTCAGATGAGAAGGTAATATTTTGGGAATCAGTTTCCCAGGCACATCATGCAGGGAATGAAGTTCTGAAGATGAGGAGAGGACATCTGTTTTCCAGCTAGGGTTAAAAGTGTCTGGAGGGATCCAGTGACTCTGGTCAGGTCAGAAGAAATCTTTTATTTTCCTGAATGTCTATAACCATCTCTGAATATGAGCTATCATGAGTAACCTGGTGTACATATACACACCCATACACATATTGTGTCTTGTCAGAGAAATTGTCTTTGTTTTCTGATCATAAAAATCTCACTTAAATATTCCTTACCAGCTGTCTGTGATCTCAGTGTTTAATACATCCTTAAAAAAAATACTATCTTTTAGAGAGCCAATTAAAAAATAAATAAATTAAAAACAAAACAAAACTGCATGGGGCACAGGTTAGATCCTTTTCAGGGAACTAAGATCCCACATGCCTTGCAGTGTGGCAAAAAAAAGGAAAAAACAAATGTGTGGCAAGGTTCTGCTAGCCTCTGCTCTGTTTCATAGAAGGAGCATGGTGGTGTGAGGATGGGTAAACAAAGAAGCTCTTCATCCCCTGGTGGAAGATTGGTCACAGTTGGAAGTTGGTCTGGTACGAGAGTTGAGTTGCAAGTATCATCTTATGACGCCAGAGTTAGAGGGGGTGAGGGGATGGCCTTAACATTCAATTTATGGGAAACAGATGAGGAGAAAGAACAGAAAGCAAAGAACTGACTAAAGAGCAAGAATGGTACAACAAAATGCATTCAGCTAGTAGGGTCTAGAGTCTGGTAAGTTCTGTGGGGAAGCAATGATATGCATGGACTGTCCACAGCCAGTGGAACTGGCAGTGACTCTGAGCTGGTGTGGAGATAGCCCACTGAAATGACTCAAAAGCAAAGAGAAGTCAAACACTATTAGAATGGAGAGATTTTTATGAGGAAATAAATAAGAATCAATCTATGTAGCTACTATTAATGCTTGTGGATTTTCTCAGTAATTTCCTACAGCTGTTTAGAACTTGTTCTCACTTGAACTCCTCCTGCCATCTTTCCAAACACAGGCTCAGACTCAGCTAATCTATAAATTCTAGAGATGGATTGAATAGTAAGGTCTTCAAAGATAGATGAAAGGCCAAGGTAAAAGAAAAACATTTTTGGGAAAAGCACTGGAAACAGAGGCCTCCCTCCTTCCTTCCTTCCTCTCTTCCTTTCCTTCCTTCCTTCCTTTTTCTCTTTCTTTCTTTTTTAATTATGCAAACTTCTGTTTGGCAGCTCTCTATTGTGTAGGAGTTTCAGTTCAGTTCAGTTGCTCAGTCATGTCTGACTCTTTGCGACCCCATGAACTGCAGCTAATCAGTTAGACAAAGAAAGAACTGCATGTTGCTCTTAAATGTAGAATCTAAAAAAACCAGTAGAGAAACAGAGAGTAGAGTGGTGGTTACCAGGGTCTGGGTGGAAGAAATAGGGAGAAAATGATTAAAGGGTACAAACTTCTGGTCATAAGATCAACAAGTTCTGGGGGGCTGACATCAAGCATGATGATTATGGTCATGAAACTGCATTATACACTGAGAGTTGGTAAGAGAATAGCAGCTTGAATGTTCTAACTACGGAAAAGAAATGGTAATTATGTGATGGCATGGGAGTGTTAGCTAAGGCTATAAGAGGTATCTTTTGTAGTATTTAAGTGTATCAAATCAACAGGCTATGTATCTTTAACTTTTACAATGTGATATGTCAATTATATCTCACTAAATCTGAGAAGAAGTAACATTAGAGGGAGAAAAGAAGAAAAATATTGCTTCTAGGTTTGAAAGCAAATATTTGCCCAGTTGAGACCTCCCTTGTATCATAGCAGGTGATTAATTTGGGTGAAGATGGAAAGAATGAATAAGTAATGGCTTATTTATAAGAAGACTTTTAACTTCACTTATGTCTTGAAGTTCTTTAATTTTTTAATAATGTTTTTATAACATTGTGTCAGCTCACTGAAAATATAAATGTCATCACTGGATGTTTTACATTGTAATGCTTTACATTATTCATGTTAGTGAAATATGGAAGTTAAAAGTATTTAATTCATTTGGAGAGATGGCTTGTTTTCCCAAAGCATATTCTCTGATGAATGTCGCACTTAGAATGTCTCCCTTGTATCATAGCAGGTGATTAATTTGGGTGAAGATGGAAAGAATGAATAAGTAATGGCTTATTTATAAGAAGACTTTTAACTTCACTTATGTCTTGAAGTTCTTTAATTTTTTAATAATGTTTTTATAACATTGTGTCAGCTCACTGAAAATATAAATGTCATCACTGGATGTTTTACATTGTAATGCTTTACATTATTCATGTTAGTGAAATATGGAAGTTAAAAGTATTTAATTCATTTGGAGAGATGGCTTGTTTTCCCAAAGCATATTCTCTGATGAATGTCGCACTTAGAATGAGGTTCAGTTCAGTTCAGTCACTCAGTTGTGTCCGACTCTTTGTGACCCCATGGACTGCAGCACGCCAGGCCTCCCTGTCCATCACCAACTCCTGGAGTTTACACAAACTTTTGTCCATTGTGTAAGTGATACCATTCAGTCATCTCATCCTCTGTCTTCCCCTTCTCCCCCTGCTTTCAATCTTTTCCAGCATCAGAATGAGGTTAGCAAACATTAACTTCTTCTTCAATCTTAATCTATAGCTTATAGTTCAATTTTTCTTCAATTTTCAGAAAGCATTAATTCGTAAATAATTGATATGGATTTTGGAGTCCAGGTTTACCTAAAAGGGAAGATGGATGTGGTACATTATCAATACATGTCATAAGGATTAATAAAAAGATACAGAATTCTGCACAGAAGAAAAATTAGGCCTGAGAAACCTGCATGGAGTCTTATTCTTCTGCGAAATACAAAATGGAAATCTTTAGACAACAATTTCTAAGCTAAGTTTTGCCATTTTTCTCCTTATATGAAGAATAATGACATTTTGTTGTTGTTGTTGTTCAGTTGCTAAGTCATGTCCAACTCTTTGTGACCCCATTAACTATAGGACACCAGGCTTCTCTGTGCTCTGTTATCTCCCCAAATTTGCTGAAGTTTATTGAGTCGGCAATGCTTTCTAACCATCTCAGCCTCTGCCAGCCCTTTCCTCTTCTGCCTTCAGTCTTTGCCAGCATCAGGGTCTTTTCCAGTGAGTCAGCTCTTCATATTGGGTGGCCAAAGTATTGCAGCTTCAGCATTGGTCCTTCCAATGAGTATTCAGGGTTGATTTCATTTAGGGTTGACTTGGTTTGATGTCTTTCCAGTCTAAGGAACCCTCAACGGTCTTCTCCAGCATCAGTTCTTCAGTGCTTAGCCCTCTTTATGGTCCAACTCTTACACCCATATATGACTACTGGAAAAGCCATAGCTTTGACTATATGGACCTTGGTCAGCAAAATGATGTCTTCTCTTTTTAATAATTTTCCTTCCAAGGAGCAACTGTCTTTTAATTGCATGTTTGCAGTCATCAACCACAGTGATTTTGGAGCCCAAGAAAATAAAGTCTGTCACTGCTTCCGCTTTTTCCCCTTTTATCTGTCATGAAGTGAAGGGACCAGATACTTTTTTGATGGTTGAGTTTTAAACCAGCTTTTTCACTGTCCTCTTTAACCCTCATCAAGAGACTTTTTAGTTCTTGTTCATTTTCTGCCATTAGAATGATATCATCTGCATATCTGAAGCTGTTGATATTTCTCCTGGCAATCTTAATTCTAGCTTGTGATTCATCCCGCCCAACATTTGCATGATGTACACTGCATATAAGTTAAATAAGCAGGGTGACTACATATAGACTTGACATACTCCTTTCCCAATTTTTGGAACCAGTCTATTGTTAAATGTCTGGTTCTAACTGTTGCATATCCAGCCACTTTCCTGGCACATTTTTATCCAACAGAATTTTGTTTACTGTCTGCTAAGTGTTAAAGCATTGGGAAGTGGGAGAGGATGTATAATAATTTGAAAGTTGATGATGACAGTTTTAAACATGAGTAAGGCTTCATAAAGTGATAATAAAACTATTATGTTCCAATTAGAAAGCTTTCATTGCCAAGATGAGAGAAAGAGAGAGAGAAATATTAGAATCTCTCCTTTGATTCATCATCTGGTATATTCTTTAATCCTGATCTTTATTCTAGTTATTCATTTCTTCAAAGTAGCTAGCTTTCTTGAATCTCATTGATCTGTCTTACATATACTAACATCTTAAAAATGACACATCCAAGTAAGGGGTGGTGGCAGGGGATAGGGAGCATATATTATTAATTTTGAGTAAAATTGATCCACCCTATGATTCAGCCCATATTTTTCTTCAAGTATGTTCTAATTCCTTGGATCTCGGTGTTGGGTGAGTGTGTAATTTCCTTGGTTCTGTCTTGCCACAACAAAGATTTAAAATAGTGAACCAGTGTTATAGCTTGGTTACATCTCAGAGTTTTATCTGTCAAACAAAGGATAGGAAACGCTGGAGGCGTGAGGGCAGGCTGGCCCCAAAAGAGAGGCGTCAATCCCTCTTAGCTTCCTCTTTTTATACATTTTGTTTCCTCCTTCGCCCCCCCCCAACCCCCAACCAGGCTGCCCTATGCAAATTGGCCTAGCCAGAAAGGGGGCCTATTTGTTCCACCTGAAGTTCTCACTCCAGTCCCTGGATTTTCTTTTGTTCCATTTTTGAGTGTTTTTCCTTTTCTTTGTCTTTTAGCCCCTGCCGTTGTGGATTTCTTTTTCCTATTCTAACTACTAACATCTGTATACTCTGTTAAATATATATATAACATATATAAATAGTATATATATTATATACATCCTTTCAATCACTAGCATATTCATGTATATTTCATATTCATTCAGCAAGTTATACTGAGTGTATATACTGCATACTGTGAACATACAGTGGTGAGCAAAATAGACAGTCTTATGGGAAAGCATGAGGAGTAAAAAGAAAATTGTGTCAGAGTTAAAAATCCAATCATCATGAGAGTACACAGGAAGTGTTGGTCTAGAATCTGAAGGAAGGTGAAACAGGAGTGATTCAAAGCAGACATTCTGGAAGAAGTGATATTTAGGGTAGACCTGAGGTATAGGTAGAAGTTGGCCAGACACATCAGAGTTAACGAAAAATTGTTCCAGGTGAAAACAGCAGCAAGGGAAAATGAAAAAAGGACCTGAGAGAGAATGTTTTAATATTTCAGGGATTCATAAAATTTCCTGTGGCTAATTCTGTTATTTAGTCAAAATGGCATTTTTAGTTCTTTCTTATTAACACAGCTCTCATTTTGTTCAAAGTAGCAAAACACCCACATTAAAAGACATAAAAACAGACAGAAGGCTACTTGTTCTTGTTTGACTTAGAGTTAAGGGCCCCAGGATAGAGCTCTGCCCAAAACATGAGTAGATGTTGAGGAAATTTATGAGTAGGTTGAGCCTTCCTGATACAGGTATTCTTGTTACCTAGTCCAAACTCACTCTGCTGGCTGCACATAGGCCAATAACTCCAAGAGAAAAGGGGTTAAGACAAGTAAGGGATATATTTAAGGAGCCAGCTGACCAAGAAAATGGCAGATTTAGTTCAGTTCATTCAGTCACTCAGTTGTGTCTGACTCTTTGTGACCCCATGGACTACAGGCCAGGTTTCCCTGTACATCACCAAGTCCCCGAGCTTATTCAAACACATGTCTGTTGAGTCAGTGGTGCCATCCAACCATCTCATCCTCTGTCATCTCCTTCTTCTCCCACCTTCAAGCTTTCCCAGCATCACAGTGTTTTCAAATGAGTCAGTTCTTCACATCAGGTGGCCCAAATATTGGAGTTTCAGCTTCAGCATCCGTCCTTCCAATGAATATTCAGGACTGATTTAATTTAGGATGGACTGGTTGGATCTCCTTGCTGTTCAAGGGACTCTCAAGAGTCTACTCCAAAGCCACAGTTCAAAAGCATCAATTCTTCGGCACTCAGCTTTCTTTATAGTCCAGCTCTCACATCCATACATGACTACTGGAAAAAATATAGCTTTCACTAGTAGGACCTTTGCTGACAAAGTAATGTCTCTGCTTTTTAATATGCTGTCTAGGTTGGTCATAACTTTTATTCCAAGGAGCAAGCATCTTTTAATTTCACACCTACAGTCACAATCTGCAATGATTTTGGAGCTGCACCCCAAAAAGTCTCTCACTGTTTCCACTGTTTCCCTACCTATTTCCCATGAAGTGATGGGACCAGGTGTCATGAATGTTTTCTGACTGTTGAGCTTTAAGCCAACTTTTTCACTCTCCTCTTTCACTTTCATCCAGAGGCTCTTTAGTTCTTCTTCACTTTCTGCCATAAGGGTGGCATCATCTGCATATCTGAGGTTATTGATATTTCTCCTGGCAATCTTGATTCCAGCTTGTGCTTCATTCAGCCCAGCATTTCTCATGATGTGCTCTGCATATAAGTTAAATAAGCAGGGTGATAATATATAGCCTTGACGTATTTCCCAATCTGGAACCAGTCTGCTGTTCCATGTCCAGTTCTAACTGTTGCTTGCTGACCTGCATACAGATTTCTCAAGAGACAGGTCAGGTGGTCTGGAATTCACATCTCTTTCAGAATTTTCCACAGTTTGTTGTGATCCACACAGTCAAAAGCCTTGGCATAGTCAATAAAACAGGTGTTTTTCTGGAACTTTCTTGCTTTTTCAGTGATCCAAAAGATGGCAATTTGACCTCTGAGTCCTCTGCCTTTTCTAAATCCAGCCTGAACCTCTGGAAGTTCCTGGTTCATGTACTGCTGAAGCCTGGCTTGGAGAATTTTGAGCATTACTTTGCTAGCATGTGAGATGAGTGCAATTGTGCGGTAGTTTAAACATTGTTTGGCATTGCCTTTCTTTGGGATTGGAATGAAAACTGACCTTTTCCAGTCCTGTGGCCACTGCTGAGTTACCAAAATTTGCTGGCATATTGAGTATGGCATTTTCAGAGTACCATCTTTTAGGATTTGGAATATCTCAAGTGGAATTCCATCACCTCCACTAGCTTTGCTCATAGTGATGCTTTCTAAAGCCCACTTGACTTCACATTCCAGGATGTCTGGCTCTAGGTGAGTGATCACACCATCATGGTTATCTGGGTCATGAAGATCTTTTTTGTATAGTTCTTCTGTGTTTTCTTGCCACCTCTTCTTAATATCTTCTGCTTCTGTTAGGTCCATACCATTTCTGTCCTTTATTGAGCCCATCATTGCATGAAAATTTCCCTTGATATCTCTAATTTTCTTGAAGAAATCTCATTCTTTCCCATTCTATTGTTTTCCTCTATTTCTTTGCACTGATCACTGAAGAAGGCTTTCTTATCTCTTCTTGCTATTCTTTGGAACTCTGCATTCAAATGGCTATATCTTTCCTTTTCTCCTTTGCTTTTCACTTGTCTTCTTTTCATAGCTCTTTGTAAGGCCTCCTCAGACCTTTTACCTTTTTGCATTTCTTTTCCTTGGGAATGGTCTTGATCCTGTACAATGTCATGAACCTCCGTCCATAGTCTTTCAGGCATTCTATCAGATCTAATTCCTTGAATCTATTTGTCACTTCCGTTGTATAGTTGTAAGGGATTTGATTTAGGTCATACCTGAATGGTCTAGTGGTTTTCCCTACTTTCTTCAATTTAAGTCTGAATTTGGTAATAAGAAGTTCATAATCTGAGCCACAGTCAGGTCCCACTCTTGTTTTTCCTGACTGTATAGAGCTTCTCCATCTTTGGCTGCAAGTAATATAATCAATCTGATTTCAGTATTGACCATCTGGTGATGTCCACGTGTAGAGTCTTCTCTTGTGTTGTTGGAAGAGGGTGTTTGCTGTGACCGGTGCGTTTTCTTGGCAAAACTCTGTTGGCTTTTGCCCTGCTTCATTCTGTACTCCAAGGCCAAATTTACTGTTACTCCAGATATTTATTGACTGCTTACTTTTGCATTCCAGTCCCCTATAATGAAAAAGACATCTTTTTTGGGTGTTAGTTCTAAAAGGTCTTGTAGGCCTTCATAGAACCGTTCAACTTCCTATTCTTCAGCATTACTTGTCAGGGCATAGACTTGGATTACTGTGATATTGAATGGTTTGCCTTGGAAATAAACAGAGATCTTTCTGTTGTTTTTGAGACTGCATCCAAGCACTGTATTTCGGACTCTTTTGTTGGCTGTGATGGCTACTCCATTTGTTCTAAGGAATTCTTGCCCATAGTCATCCGGCTTAAATTCACCCATTCCAGTCCATTTTATTTCACTGATTCCTAAAATGTTGATGTTCACTCTTTCCATCTCCAGTTTGAACACTTCCAATTTGCCTTGATTCATGAACCTAACATTCCAAGTTCCTTTGCAGTATTGCTCTTTACACCATTGGACTTACTTCCATCACCAGTCACATCCACAACTGGGTGTTGTTTTTGCTTTGGCTCTGTCTCTTCATTCTTTCTGGAGTTAGTTCTCCACTGATCACCAGTAGCATATTGAGTACCTACCAACCTGGGGAGTTCATCTTTCAATGTCCTATCTTTTTGCCTTTTCACACTGTTGATTGGGTTCTCAAGGCTAGAATACTGAAGTGGTTTGCCATTCCCTTCCCCAGTGGACCATGTTTTGTTAGAACTCCCCACGATGACCTGTCCATCTTGGGTGACCCTACACAGCCTGGCTCATAGTTTCACTGAGTTAGGCAAGGCTGTGGTCCATATGCTCAGATTGGTTAGTTTTCTGTGACTATGGTTTTCAGTCTGTCTGCCCTCTGATTGAGAAGGATAAGAGGCTTATGGAAGCTTCCTGATGGGAGAGACTGACTGAGGGGGAAACTGGGTCTTGTTCTGATTGGGGGCCCATGTTCAGTAAATCTTTAATCCAATTTTCTATTGATGGGCTGTGTTCCCTCCCTGTTATTTGATCTGAGGCCAAACTATGTGGAGGTAATGAAGATAATGGGGAACTCCTTCAAAAGGTCCCATGCACACAGCACTGCACTGAGTACCCCCATCTCTGAAGCAGGCTACTGCTGACCCACACCTCTGCCAGAGACTCCTGGACACTCAGAAGCAAGTCTGGGTCAGTTTCTCGGAGGGTCACTGCTCCTTTCTCCTGTGTTCTGATGTGCCCAAGGTTTTGTTTGTGCCCTCCAGGAGTCTGTTTCCCAGTCCTTTTCCAGATGCAGGCTAGTGCCTCAAAATAACTGTCTTGTGGGGTCTATACTAGGTGCTTTTGGAGAGTCAGAGAGAAAGAAGCAATGAGGAACTAAAGTCAAAAGGCAGAATAGAGAGGGAGAGGCAGTGGAGCATTAAAGTGAAAGGGTCTTCAGTCTTGTAAAACATCTTCAAGGGAATGGCTAGCCTTTTGAAAGACTGTGTTAATCTCTGCTGTTCACAGGTGGGCAGGGTCAGATTATCTCTTTATGAGCTAAACAAAGGCACTTTAGTTTACAATTAGGCAGAGGGGCAGGGTCCTCTAAGGAAAGCTATTAAATATGATTATAATAACAAAAGCAATGAAAAGCAAGTCAAAGAAACAGTATCCAATATGGAGTCAGAACTGGCTTTTCCTTGCAACACTCTTTCTTCATCCTTGTTGCTTCCTGTCTCATCTGCTATCTGTAAAGAGAATATATTGTTCAAGGTGAAGCAGTCATCTTGTTACTGAGAGGACCATAAGGAGGAAAGCTGTAGGTGGTAACGTTGTTCAGTCACTCAGTCATGTCTGACTCTTTGTGACCCCATGGACTATAGTGTGCCAGGCTTCCCTGTCCTTCCCTATCTCCCAGAGTTTGCTCAGACTCATGTCCATTGAGTCGATAGTTGACATCCAACTATCTCATCGTCTGTTGTCCCCCTTCTCCTTCTGCCTCCAATATTTCCCAGCATCAGGGTCTTTTCCAGGTGGCCAAAGGATTGGAGCTTTAGCTTCACCATAAGTCTTTCCAAGGGTTGATTTCCTTTATGATTGACTGGTTTGATCTCCTTGTAGTTCAAGGGATTCTCGAGTCTTCTCCAATACAGCAGTTCAAAAGCATCATTTCTTTGGGGCTCAACCCTCTTTAGGGTCCAACTCTCATATCTGAACATGATTACTAGAAAAACCATTACTTTGACTCTAGGGATCTTTGTTGGCAAAGTGTTGTCTCTGCTTTGGAATATGCTGTCTAGGTTCATCATAGCTTTTCTTCCAAGGAGCAAGTGTCTTTTGATTTCATTGGCTGCAGTCACCACCTACAGTGATTTTGGAGCCCAAGAAAATAAAATCTGTCACTGTTTCCACTGTTTCCCCATCTATTTGTCATTAAATGATGGGACTGAATGCCATAATCTTCGTTTTTTGTATGTTCATTTACTGTATCTTTGTTTTTGTATGTTGAGTTTAAAGGCAGCTTTTTTGCTCTCCTCTTTCACTTTCATCAAGAGGTTCTTTAGTTCCTCTTAACTTTCTGCCATCAGGGTTATGTCATCTGCATCTCTGAAGTTCTTGATATTTCTCCTGGCAATCTTGATTCCAGCTTGTGCTTCATCCAGCCCAACATTGTGCATGATGTACTCTGCATAGAAGTTAAATAAGCAGGGTGACAATATACAGCCTGTGGGTGGTAGCATAAAAGGATATAATAAGGAGCCTGGGAGGTGGATGATATCAAAGAGCAGCACTTGTAACCCTGAAGCATACTCCTCTGGATTTTCTAATACAATAAGTCACCTACATACAAATGAGTTCCATTTCAACAGCGCTTTCATAAGTCTGTCAACTTAAAAAATACTCACAACCTAAAAGTTGAGATTTGTGTTGTATATGATAGGAATTTTAGGACTTCAAGCCCAGGAGACAGCATCTCAAGTAACCCTGAGAGAACTGCTCTGAGAAGGTGAGGGGAGGAGCCAGTTATATAGAAGTTCTGCAACAAAGGGCAGGTAGTTTGAACAGTAAAAATTTATTGTTAATGAAAGAAAACCAGATAACCCAGATTAGGGAATTTAGTGCTTTTCTATATATGGGAAGATGCAAGAATCTGGGCTCAATGAAATCATTCCCTTCATATGTATCTCAGGAATCCTGGAGCCGTTATCCCGTATTTTCACATCCTGAGCTTTGTTTCTTCAGGGCTTACCTTAGGAAATTGCTGTAGTCTGATGGCTGCTAGAGAGCAGGTACTCTTCTCCTTTCTGAGTCCTCTTAGGGCTCACCAGCTCATGCAGGAGGGCTGCAATCTCTGATGACTATGACATCCTTGTTTACTGCTATGGCAGGTAAATATGTTAGTTGCTCAGTCATGTCCAACTCTTTGTGACCCATGGACTATAGCCTGCCAGGCTCCTCTGTCCATAGGATTTTCCAGGCAAGAATACTGGAATGGATAGCCATTCCCTTCTCCAGGGGATCTTCCCTACCCAAGGACTGAGCTCGAGCCTCCTGCACTGCATGCAGATTCTTTATTGTCTGAGCCACCAGGCAAGCCCCCTATATGGCAAGAAATATTCCTTTTCTCAAGTCCAGTTTATCTGTAAGTCCAACAAAGTTATCCTTCACACCCAATTAACCCAATTAACTGGCTATATAGTTCTATACTGTCGTAGATTTATAATACTTTCCACACAAATAATACATGAACAAATACAAAAAAATAAAAATATTTTTTCATCTTGGAATACAGGTACAGTACAACAGCTGGTACTTCTTATCAATACCAGCTACATCACCTCTGCCTTTATACTTCCTTTCAGACATCGTGGACTTGAGATAAAAATACTGTACTATGTACCCCATACAGTAGTGTAAAGTTCACAAAAGCAGATCCACTTGTAGACGAAGCATGCAATGAAAATATACGCCAGACACATGAACTAACTTTCCCAAATGGACATGCAAACGCACATTTACATCTTTGAAAGTTTGCAACTTAAAGTCCCTAGTGTAGAGGACTTACTGTAATAATGTCACTCCTACCGAGTTCGGTTATTTGGGTCACTGTTTACATGTGGCCAGGTGTAACAGCCAACAGAAACAGTGCTGCAGTGGCTGGAGCATTGTGAGGAACTCTTAAGGCTGAAAAAGCAAGCAGGAGCAAGGTCAACGAAAGATCTTAAAACATATTAGAGAGTTTAGACTCTATCCTTGGAGCCTGTGGGGGAGCAGTAAGAGATGTTAGACAAAGAAGCCAGCAGGCATATTTGGATACTAGAAAGCCCCCCTTGGCTGCACTGTAGACAATGCCCTGGAGGGGGTGGGATTGGAGGCAGGGGAAGTACTGAAGCTGGGTGGCCATCCAGATGCAGCATGAGACAGTCATGGCATAAACTGGAGTAAAACTTTAGGGATGGGGAGATGAACAGTCCTGAGTGATACTGAAGGGGTAAATCAGCAGAAGAGCTTCATGAAAGGCTGGATATGAGGAGTGAGAAAAACTTGATGAGTGAAAGGTAATGGCAGCTTTCTGCCTTGGTCAGCTGGGACGATGCTTCCTTAAGGATTCCCTAAGGAATGCTTCCATAAGGAAGAGAGCCAGCTGTGGAAACAGGCAGGCGTAGAGGGAGGAATTGGGAGCTCAGTTTTGAGCATTTTCAGTGGGTGATTTCTGTGGGATTTCCTGGAGGCTATGTGAGATAAGGTGTCAGAAACATGGGCCTAGAGCTTAGAAGCTTAGAAGATGAGGGAGAAGATGTAGGTTTTAGAGTCGTCATTATTTAGACGATATTTGGAATCCTGAGAGGAAATGCAGAAGCCCATTGAGGTGTGAAGAGGAAAAAATTGTGAGGTCAAAGACTGAGTCTGGGGAATAATGACTTTAAGAGGTAGGTGGGTCAGAGCTTTCCAAGCAGCCTGAGAAGAAGCGGCCAGAGAAGAAGGGAGGACGAAGAGACTGTAGTTTCAGAGAAATGGAGAGAAAAGTGGTGTCAACAGTCTCAGAGCTGCTGAGTGATCGAGGAAGATAAAACCCAAGAACTATCGGATTCAGTTCTCATGGTCTTTGCTGACTTCTGGGGGCAGTACAGGGGACCGCAGGGGCTGAAGAGGGCCTGCAGAGTGAGATCAGAGGGTAGTCCAGGAAACTTGTAGGGGAAAATGGGGCTGTAAGGGCAATGACAAACTTGGTAGCAACAGGAAGACAGACCTCTGGATGAAGAAAGGATTTTGAGAATGTGAGAGCCTTGAGCATGTCTCCATGCCGAGGAGGAATAGCCAGTATAGATGAGAGTGTGCAAACCTATGATACAGTGAAATAAATGATGGTGGGACACATGAGAAAGTGAAAGAAGATGGGGTCCAGAGCATTGGTGGGATGAGTCTCAGGCAAGAGAGTCTCAGGCTCTGTCATCACTAGAGGGTAAGAGAAAGATAGCCAGAGAGTGAGGTGTTCGTCTGCCCTGGGCAGGATGAGATGCTCCTTCAAGGCAATAGATTGAGCTTAAAGCAGTCACCACGGAGAGTGGGGTGTTTCTGAGAAAAGAAAAACTTAAACAGGAGAGGAATGATGTTGAGAAACTGTTTTCTATAACTGTGAATTTATGAAAGTGCCAAATTTTTTAAGTTGAGTAATTATGTTTTATTTCTGGAAGCATTCCAGGCCTATGAGGAAGACAGTCACATCAACTCTCCTGCCATAGTTTCAACTTCCCTTATTTCTCTCTTTTTTTATAATTGTGTATCACAAATTTATTATCAAATTTCATGTATTAGCACTGAAATGATGCTGGACATAATCTATAAGCAAACATGCATACGAAAGAATCATGTGTAAGGGAATTCCAGTGTTTGGAAGAACGCTGTTTCTGTTCTCCAACCCTCTGAATCGGTTTCTCCAACCCTTTCCATCTTCACAGAAGTTATATTTTCAGAGCAGAGAAAGGCATGGTCCACCAGGAATCTTAAAAGCAATGTTTTCACATCCTGTTGAATATTTTAGGCTGTTAGACCATCCAGCACTTTTGGCCAGTGTTTCCCCCACTGTTGTGGAGAAGAAGCCAGTTCTTACTCCATTTTGGAAACTGTTTCTTTGAGTTGCTAATCATAGTTAATGGGTTCCCTCAAAGGACCCTGCCCCTCTGCCTGACTGCAAACTAAAGTGCCTTTGTTTAGTTTATATAGAGATTATCTGACCCTGCCCACCTGTGAACAGAAGAGATTAACACAGCCCTTCCAAAGGCTGGCCATTCCCTTGGAGATGTTTTACAAGACTAAAGACCCTTTCGCTTCAATTCCCCACTGCCTCTCCCTCTCTATTCTGCCTTTTGACTTTAGTTCCTCATTGCTTCTTTCTGAAGGAAAGTTACATGGCTCAAAATAACTTGGGGTTAAAATAAAGCTTCCCTCCAGGTCCTCCCCACCATTCTGTGCAATACAAAGAACTCTCTCGCCTGAAGGAAAAACAAAATGGACTTTAAGGTTGATTTGCCGTTTCTGCTGGTCCAGCCCCTGGCTGATCTCCAGAATTCCTTGCCCCAGCCGTTTAAGAGATAACTACTCCGAACAACCTTGGAGAAGAAGAGGCCCCCTTAAGACAGTAGCTTTCCACATGTGTGCCTATAGGTACTTACTCTTTTCTTGGGTTGGTGCAGCAGCTCACTCATCGACTGCTGCCCCTTCTCGCCTCATTAAAGGTGATCTGTTCCTGTAAAGTGCCGGTCTCCTTCTTTTTCCGAACCTCGCCTTCTCTAACTCCCTTACCCTACACTTTCTCTGACTCTACAAAAGAACCTAGCATCCAGACCCCACAAAAGGGTTATTTGGTGCTAGCCTGCCATCTTCTCAGTCAGCCTCTTCCCTGAATGAAATCCCTTTCTTGTCTCAACTCCTTGTCCCTCGGATTTATTGGCTTATTGTGTAGGGGGCAGAGCGAGCCTGAGCTTGGTAATGCCACCACCACCTTTTGAGCGCCCAGCTGCTGCAAGGAAGTGGGCAGCCAGGACTCCCATCTTTCCGTGCCATTAGTGGAGGGCAGGCCATTCCAGACTTGAACTGGGAGCTGATGGCACTGGTACTGTCGAATCCACGTGCATGAGAGCCGTGGTGTGTGTGTGTGTGTGTGTGTGTGTGTGTGTGTGTGTGTTCAGTCATTCGGTCACGTCTCTTTTAGACCCAATGGACTGTAACCCGCCAGGCTCCTCTGTCCATGCAATTTTCCAGGCAAGAATACTGGAGTGGGCTGCCATTTCCTACTCCAGGGCATCTTCCCCACCCAGGGATGGAAGTTGTGTTTCTTGTGTCTCCTGCATTGGCATGCAGTTTTTCTAACCACTAGTGCCATCTGGGAAGCCTGAGAGTCACGGTGGGTGCGCTCAGCTTACAGAGCTGCCTGTGCCCGAGGCTCTAGCGGTGCTGTCCAGGACTCTCCCTCAGCAGTGTGGGCAGTGTGTCCGTGGTGGCCTCTCAGCAGCTGCTACAGTGGTTGGTATCTTTGCTGGTGCCATTTATCAATGGTGGGAGTAGAATTATGGTTCTTACTGTGCAGCCTCCAAGCCAGGCTCTCTGCCCCTCCTGCAGATTCAAAGAGCTGCCTGATATCTTTATCCATCATCTTTCTGCTTAACTACTTAGAAGTGATTTCATCTGTTGGTAGCTAACAACACTGAGTGCTATACACAGACAAAGCTGTTTGAGCTGAAGGTTTCTTGAAAGAAATAAAATCCTCCCACATGGTCAACTCTAATTCTGGCTTCAGTGAAGGCTGAATTTCAAAAAAATTTGTGGGTGATGCAGAATGTTCCATATCTCAGAAGAGTCCCCAAAGTTATTTAGTGGTTGATTTTGAATATCTCAAAAATCTGAAAAAGAGCCCACCGTTTGTCTATTCCATATGTGAAGTGATTTGTTGTCAGAGCTCCTTGGGATGGAAAAAGGAAAGTCTAGTACCCTGATCCTTATAATTTCCCTTATGATATAAGGAAATATATGGTATATAATGTATTCCTTATATAAGGAAATATATAATTATCCTTATAATTTTAAGTCACTTAAAATTATAGGCAAAGAAAAGGCAGGGGGGAAAACAAAGCAAATAAAATTTTAGTGTTGTAGATATGTGATTAAATATTTTATAATGTGTTTAGGGCTAAAATAATGAAGGAAAATAATACGTGGGGTATCTATTGTAATAATGATTAAAGAACATATTGTATCTCTTTTGCATGTTTTTTACAAATACATATCATCATGCATTTTTAATTCCCGAGAGCCTACTACAATACTGGCAAGAAGGCAATCTCTAAATACCATACGTATGTACTGATATACTCTCCTTTTGCACAAATTCATGTTTAATTTCCACGGCATAAATATCAGGCAGCAAAAGGAACCCATATACATGACACTGTCTGTGTTTATGCCAAAATTCTCCCAGTCACATGAGTGTTGAGCTTGATCAGCAGTCCAGATGTTCAGCCTGGATTAGAATATATATAAACACAGTTGCTAAACTAAGTCCCCATCCACTGGCACAGTGGATTGCCAAATACCTTTGCTTGATCTTTGTTTAGTCCTCTTCTTTGATGTTGTAGCAGGGCGATTTTTATATTAATACTTTACTTGGAATGGATTATCTGTGAGATGAAAACACGCAGTGGACACAATCCTGAACTGAACCCCTCAGAGGCACTCTGTTGTTTTGTGAAGTCTTGGATATATGACTTCAGATAGTCAGCTGATACCTGCTAACTGTGTGCTTGTTAGTGAATTACTCTTCAGATGATCAGATATATTTTCAATATGCTTACATGTTTGTAATATATTTATTATTGATTGATTTTGATATAAAAACTCAAGGAGATCTATTAAAGCCTGGTGATCTTTTCTCTTTGTAGTCAAAGAACTATAATGAATTCAGTTGAAATGTTCTACTGAACATGAATAATGGCCTGCATATTCATTCACATTTTCAGTTCCTGAAGAACTGGAATGCTGTAAATTCTTTTTTTTTACTCCTATAAACATGCTAGATTTAAATATCTTTGTATATGGTCAAGTGTGCAAGTCTTTTTTGAAGAAACATGATTTATTTGCATCAATTAGTTTTTAAGAGATTGCTATTTCTCCCACCTTTTTTCACAGTTGTACAACCATCATTGAAATCAGTTTTAGAACATTTTCTCACCCTAGAAAGAAATTCCATGCATGTTAACGGTCAATTCTCATTTTTCCCCAGCACTCCCCCTTCCTAGCCCTAGGCAACCACGTTGCCTAGAGACACTGTAGAGATGCTGTTAGTTTTGTCTCTATAGATTTGCCTGAACTGGACATTTCATATATATGGAATCATGCAGCATTTGGTCCTTTTGACTCACTGCTTTCACTTGGCATCATGTTTTCAGGTTCATCCATGTTATAGTACACAGCAATAGTCATTCATTCTTACTGCCAAATAATATTCCTTTATATGGATGCATCACATCTTTGTTTATCCATTCTTCTGTTGAAGGACACATTTGGGTTGTTTTCACTTATAATGCTGCTGTGAACATTAATATACGAGTTCTGTATAAACATCTGTTTCCATTTCTCTTGGGTTGATACCTAGGAATAAAATTGCTGGCTTATATGATAACTCGATGTTTTACCTTTTGAGGAACTGCCAGTTTTCCAAAAGCAGCTGCACCATTTGTATTCCCATCATTTTTATATTCTTGTGTGTGTATTAGTCACTCAGTTGTGTCCAATTCTTTGTGACCCCATGGACTGTAGCCCACCAGGCTCTCCTGGTATCCATGTTATAGTACACAGCAATAGTCATTCATTCTTACTGCCAAATAATATTCCTTTATATGGATGCATCACATCTTTGTTTATCCATTCTTCTGTTGAAGGACACATTTGGGTTGTTTTCACTTATAATGCTGCTGTGAACATTAATATACGAGTTCTGTATAAACATCTGTTTCCATTTCTCTTGGGTTGATACCTAGGAATAAAATTGCTGGCTTATATGATAACTCGATGTTTTACCTTTTGAGGAACTGCCAGTTTTCCAAAAGCAGCTGCACCATTTGTATTCCCATCATTTTTATATTCTTGTGTGTGTATTAGTCACTCAGTTGTGTCCAATTCTTTGTGACCCCGTGGACTGTAGCCCACCAGGCTCTCCTGGCCATGGAATTCTCCAGGTCAGAATACTGGAGTGGGTAGCCTTTCCCTTCTTCAGGGGATCTTCCCAACCCAGGGATACCATTGCATATCTCCTGCATTGCAGGTGGATTCTTGGAACTTATTAAAACTTTTAACTTTTGTATTCAACAATATATTATTCCATAATATTTGGGTAAAACTTAAACAAATGGAATTTTTTAATTGTTTAGAAATCATAGTTTCAGATTCAAAATATTACAAGGAAATTGATTTTTAGAAACCCAATTTTAATATCTATTTCTTCAAAGAGGAGAAAGTAGATTTTTTCCTTTATTAATATAGTTATATTTTATAAGTTTACAGCTCAGTCACTCAGTTGTGTCCAACTCTTTGCAACCCTGTGCATCGCAGCACCCCAGGCCTCCCTGTCCATCACCAGCTCCCGGAGTTCACTCAAATTCACGTAATGTATATGAAATTCAGAAGATCCAATTACAGTCCACTTTTCATCCCTGCTTTAGAGGCTAATCCAATCCACCTCTAACCTTCAACTGAATAAATGGAAAGTTCAAGTAAAAAATATTAACTGTGTCCATTATTGCTAATTTCCTTTTTAAACAGAATATACAGAATTCTTAATATTTTTTCAGGTATGTTTACAATTTTATACATGGATAAACAGCACTGAGAAATAATTTTAATTTTATTCTTAGATAAATTGACCTTCTGATACTGATAGTTTAGCATCTATAATGTGGCTAGGTTTTAACACAGACACATGCACACTGAGATCTATAGTTTTCCCAAGGTATTTTAATGGATCACTTATACTTTTTGACTTAAATGGTAAGATGGAGTTCTATTTTGTGGTCTATAGTATACAGTATTGTATATACAGCAAGATTTCCAGTTGAATACTACTTACCTTTGTCATAACTCAACATATAACTTTCTTTCTAATATTTCAGATTTGCCCAGAAACAACATTGTCTTATTATACTTGGCACTTAGCACATCTTGAAGCCAAGTTTCATTGCAGAATTATAGGAATTCTATCTATTGTCATAGGATATTAATTAAAACATAAGCAATTTCTCAATCTGAATATCAGCCTGATTTAATTGTCAGGTTCCTGAAAAAGCAACTGACTCTAAGATTAATAAGCCATCCGT